>JBBGZY010001883.1:250000-506903 GCA_037952925.1 Lithobates clamitans | reverse complement strand
CTTCCTTCCTTCCTTCCTTCCTTCCTTCCTTCCTTCCTTCCTTTCCTTTCCTTTCCTTTCCTTTCCTTTCCTCTCCCACCTTTCTTTCCTCATCTTCCTTTCTTTCCTCTCCGACCCTTCTTTCTCTTTCTTTCCTCTCCTTCCTTTCCTTTCCTTTCCTTTCTTCTCCTACCTTTCCTTTCCTCTCCTACCTTTATTTCTTTCCTCTCCTTCCTTCCTTCATTTCCTTTCCTTTCCTCTCCTCTCCTTCCTTTTTTTCCTCCTGTTCCTTTCTTTCCTCTCCTTCCTTTCCTTTCCTTTCCTTTCCTTTCCTTTCTTTCCTTTCCTTTCCTTTCCTTTCCTTTCCTTTCCTTTCCTTTCCTTTCCTTTCCTTTCCTTTTCCTTTCCTTTCCTTCCCTTTCCTTTCCTCTCCTACCATTCTTTCTCTTTCTTCCCTCTCCTTCCCTCCTTTCCTCTCCTAACTTTCTTTCCTCTTTTCTCTTTCCTCTTTCCTCTTTCCTCTTTCCCCTTTCCTTTCCTTTCCTTTCCTTTCCTTTTTTTCCCTTTTCCTTTCTTTCCTGTGCCATTAATCTTTGGATATTTTAAATTTTTTTATTTTGATTTGTTTAACCTCTTCACGCTGGTGCCTCCCGTCGTTTTAAGAGGTTTAGGATGCTGGGAGGCAGGGTAAGCTTAAGATCATGTGACTGCTGTCACTTTCGGTTAGGTGCCCACAACCGCGCCGGGAGCACGCAGTGCGCGCTCTCGGCATGGCTGTATTAGCAGGTATTCACGCAAATGTGCAGCCTCTCAGCGCCAAGACCCAGGTGCCTAAGAGGCAGCATATTTGTGCATGGCAAGGGGTTAAATACCTTTTTTGAGCAAAATTCCTGCCACTTCCGGCCCACCTCACCACGGCGACGTACATAATTTCTGCTTTCCCGTTGGCTCCTGGGATATCAATGTCATCAATCCCAGGAGTCAACGGCCATCCTCCACTTCTGGCATTGCCTTGTTTCAAAACCAGAAAGGACACGATGCCAGGTGGCATTTGTCTTCCTTCAGGGGGTTGTGTTGATTGACAGGTTGCCATAACAATGGGGTGGGAATTTCTGCTGACCTCACCATTGTTAATTGTTAATTCTATCAATCCTATTCTCTCAATCATATTCTATCTATCTATCTATCTATCTATCTATCTATCTATCTATCTATCTATCTATCTATCTATCTATCTATCTATCTATCTATCTATCTATCTATCTATCCATTCTATTATTCTATGGAATCCAGAAGCCCTTGCAATGTAAAACATATCTCCAGATTTCCTCAATCTAGGCATCAGACAGGAGGGTGTATGATCCTGACGTTCGATGTAAAGTGTACAGCTATTTTTCATTTCCTCCCTCTTGTCTTCTCCTCACGCCGTGCCCTGACAATCTCGTACAGAATATCTAATGGCCTTGTTGTCTTTCTGTCCTGATGTCTTGTCTGTTCCTCAGAACCTTTCCCGCGTTACCTCGACATCACATTACAGGATGAGCACAACTAAGGGACAGCCATGCAAGCCCGAGCGTTTGGCCTCCTGTCAATCAATTTCTGCATCTCCCTACCCCAACATTGCTCCAAATGCCGCCAGTTCCCAGGGCTACTTCCGACTGTCAAAATATCTCTCTCAGCTTGTGGTCTGTATCGGATATGAATGACAGGCCGGAAAAAAAATCACCTTTTTTTTTTATTATTCATAAGCAACTAGGTGAAGGCAGACAACGTCCATTTACACTGAAATTTGTGCTTGAAAAGCTCATGTATTGGGTACATACCTTTAACTCCCACCCATTTTTGAAGGTAGTGCATACCTTTGATTGTTAATTAATTCAGGTGGGCAAAATGACTGGTTGACATCTTGTGTGTCCCACTCATCAATGGGCAAAGTCTGGGTTACAGTAGGGTTTCTCAACCACGGTTCCTTCAGGAGGTTGCTAGGGGATCCTTGAACAATGAGCAATTTCTACCTCTCACATAAGTTCAAAATCACACCATTGATCTTTTTAGCCATCTGTAAGGGGTAATTCTTCCCAATGACCACAAGTGTAAGGAGCATTCTTCCCACTGACCATCACAATAATGTACCCATTAATTGTAGATATGGAAAATGTTAACAGGGGCTCCCTAAACTTGGAAGGGCAAAGGTGAAAATAAGCATCAGGACCAACCGACATAAAAAAAGTTTATCCACCATGGTGGGTTGAAATAACACATCCGGTAGATTATCCACAGCAGGGTTTCTCAACCAGGGTTCTATGAAACCCTAGGGTTCCTTCAGAGGTTGCTAGGGGTTCCTTGAGCATTCAGCAATTTCTACCTCTCAGATAAGTTCCCACTGACACCATTGAATGTTTTAGCTATCTCTAAGTGGGTAATTCTTCCCAACGACCATAAGTGTAAGCATTCTTCCCACTGACCATCAGAGCTAATGTATCATGAGGTGTAGATGTAGCAATTTTTAGCAGGGGTTCCCTGAGATCGGAAAGTTATTTCAAGGGTGACTCTGTGTTGAAAAGGTTGAGAAAGGCGGGATTACAGGTTGAAAAAAAAAGATTGATTTCAAGTTTCCACCAGGGCGGGATCTAGGGGGGTGCTGGGGTTGGCTGTGCCCCCTAGACATGTGCACACTGAAATATTTTGTTTCGGAATTTAGTTTTCGTCCGAAAAATACATTTATTTAGTTACTCCCGAAATTCGTTTTTATTTACTTCGTTTCGTTAAAAAAATCCATTCGTCCGAAAATCTGAAATAATTAAGGTCGAATCTGTCATTGAAGGCTTATGGTGTCTGTCGAAAGTTCTAAGAAGATTTGACGGAGCAGCTAAACTGTACGATGCCGCAATCGTACATTTCCGGACGAATGTTCCCCCTACAAGCGATAGTAGCATTCTAATGTTGTATGACACTAGTAATAATTATATTTATTAATTATTATTACTAGTCAACCAACATTACAATTCTTCTATAGCCTATGGGCGGAGCATTTGACCATAAATGTCCGCTCGCGGCGACTGCTTCGTCGAATCTTCATGTCCAATCTTTTCTCTCTAGGTCGAATAATCTTGGACTAAAAGAGTTAGGTTAGGCACATTCGACCTTTTTTGCTATGGTCTCTATAATGTCGAATCTTTTCTCTCTATGTTGAATCTTTTCTCTCTATGTAGAATAATCTTGGACTAATAGAGCTAAGGTTAGGCACATTCGACCACAGGTTCGATGGACACAGATCGCTATTGTCAGCGTCATGTCGAATCTCCTATCTATATCGAACTGTTGTCGCAACAAAAACGAAAATAAAGCATTTGTTTATGTCGGATCTTTCGGTTTTTGGATTCTGCACATTCGTTACCGATTTTAGTTGTGCCCTTCCAGGTCTCTGAGAGTGCATCCACTGATCCATGAGCCAGTGTGATGCAGACAGTTGATGTAAAGGGGCACACTGATGAGGACAACCCATGTAAGGGAGCACTCTGATGGGGACACCTGTTGTAAGGGGGCACTCTGATGGGGACACCTGTTGTAAGGGGGCACTCTGATGGGGACACCTGTTGTAAGGGAGCACTCTGATGGGGGACACTGATGTAAAGGGTCATTCTAATGGGGTTAACTGATCATATGATGGGGGCTCTGATGAAAGGGAGCACTCTGATAGGGACATCCTGATGTAAAGGGGCACTCTAATAGGGATAACTGATCATATCATGGAGACTCTGATGTGGACACTAATATAAGAGGAGCTCTGATGGCGATACCTAATGTAAGGGGGCATTCTGATGGGGACACCTGTTGCAAAGGGGCACTCTGATGGCAATAACTGATCATATGAGGGGGATTCTGATAGGGACGCTGATGTAAGTGGTGCTCTGGTGGGGACACTGATGTAAGAGGGCACTATAATAAAGACCCTGATGTAAGTGCGCACTCTGATGGGGAAACCTGATGTAAGGGGGCACTCTGCTAGGAACCATGATGTAAGGGGGCACCCTGATGGGACACTGACCTAAAGAGGGACTTTGATAAGTACTCATGATGTAAAGAGGGACTCTCATGAGGACTCCTGATGTAAAGGGGAACTCTGATAGGGAGATATGTTATAAGGGGGCACAGGTTCTGTTTAATCACCCTAATCTAATGACAGCCTTCTCAAACTAGCGTTCCCAGGGTGTGACACCATGTGGCAGACTGTCAGAGACGCACACACATTGCTAACATTATGCCCCCTGACTTTTTTTCACTGTACTCCCAGATCTGGTCTCCACCCCTTTTTATTTGTCATTTAATGTTATGGGTGGCCAAGTTTCTCAAGAGGTGGACTTATTGTAAAACTTCAGGAGCCTCCATGTCTGAATCTACCAATTTGGTTTTAGCTGACGGTAACCTGTTCTGTTTTTCTTTCACCAACACCATTTTAATGTGTGTGATCGACTTTAACAATGTGATAACCACAGGACATCTATAGACAGCTTAGGATTTTTTTGAATGCTAATTACGCTGGCACTTCCCCAATTGGTTCCTCAAAGTATTATTGAAGTGGCCCGTGAGTGCCATGTTTACAATGCTCCAAATCCGGCATTGGGGAGCGCACAATGTAGGGAAAGGTCTGCTATTGAAACCCAACATTGATACATACAAGAAGAGAATTTAACAAAAGCTGATTGTTTAGGGAGATGTAAAAGCCGCCTATTCACGAACAGAGAAGGCAAGCGGTGAAATGCATACTTCTCCTTTGTCTGGGAAATCATTTCAAGCGGGTGCCGCAGCCTTGGTAAACCAGAACATCCTTTAAAAAAAAAGAATACATCGTGCTCAGCTTTATCTGGTGGAATGTTCCAGGTTAACCTTTACATAACCAAATAGAATGAGTGTCATAATAGAAAAACGATACCAAAGGAAAAAAAAAAAAAAACCTACGCCAGTCACCTAAAGATGAAAATCACTTTCTGTTATACAACAAACTCAATGTTCCATCTCTGCCTCTGAGTATGCATAGCGAGAAGCATCTACTCCCACTGCTTGGGTTGCTTTATGGAAACTTTTTAATGTTTTAGAATAAAAATTAAGGAAATCAAGTTTGTGAATATCACTACCCAAGAAGGACTTTATGAGTAATAACCGGATCCAGAAGCAACTTGGAAAATATGCCAGGCAACATAGGCCATATTCACCAAAGGCGCCCAGAGCTATTAAAGAAAGAAGCTGTTTACCAAGTGCTTCTTCAGTCAATGGCTTGTGGAGTCCATCTTGTCTCAAACCCACCAAACAAAATCTGGTGGTAATATTAGACTATGATACAGTTTATGGGAAAGAACCAAAATAGCCCACCACATTTATTATTATTTTTTGTTCTGTCCAATCCTCAAAGGTTAAAATTACACCCGTCCAGTCCACATCGCCATTGGTTTTTGTCACCAGTCACGCCATTTAACATGGCTGTGCTGCACTTTATTAGCTTACTCTTGGTCTTGTTATCTTATCACATTTGATATAACTTACATATGGATACGAGTAATTTTAACATTTGAGGATTGGACAGGACAAAATAAACCCCTTATTCTTATGAAGAAGCCCTTTCTGGGTAAAACAAGTTGGAAATCATTTGGTGCAATTTCTCCATAAATACTTTTTGGACCAAGTTGAGACAACCATAGATTTGGTGCCATGTTCCTAGTGTTGGAAATTAGTAGATGTGTTTCAAATTTTATCATAAATTGAGGAGGAGGATGTTCTGTATGGAACTATGTTCTAATATGTATCCTGTTTTGAAGTAAAGAGGGTGGCACATCCCCTATGTGTTTTAGAATCTCTATGGAATAAAATTATTTATTTTGAAGTTGTTTGTTATGTTTCTCTGAAAGACAACCCACCTTTAAAATCCATGTATTTGAATATCTCAGGTTTCCCAAGATTAAAATACTGGAACATCAGACTATGAATCCACCCATATTCAAAATTCATTGATACACAGTAGATCCAAAAATATGTGGTTCACCATCTAAATGACTATGTTTTGGTGTTTCCAATGAATTACTCTATTATAACTACAATACAATGACATTTTTGACAACAGTGGGCATCCAACATTGTGGCAGCAGTTTGTGGGAGGCTCTTGTGCACAGAGCTCCCTAAAGACATGGTTTGATGAGTTTGATGTAGAGGAAGTCATGTGGCCTTCACAGAGCCCTGACCTCAATCCTACTGAATACATTTGGGATGAATTGGAATGCCGATTGGAAGACATCCAACATCAGAACCTAACCTTTACAAATGTTCTTTTTGGCTGAACAGGCACAAATTCTCATAGACACACTTGTAAACTTTTTGAAACCCGTCCTAGAGGAGCGGGGGCAGTTACAGTACAGCCACAATGGGAAGGGGGTCAACTTCATATTAATGGCCACAGTTTTGGAATAGGATGTCTCACAAGCTCATTAGATAAATAGATAGATAGATAGATAGATAGATAGATAGATAGATAGATAGATAGATAGATAGATAGATAGATAGATAGATAGATAGATAGATAGATAGATAGATAGATAGATAGATAGATAGATAGATAGATAGATAGATAGATAGATAGATAGATAGATAGATAAGGAGATAGATAAAGAGATAGATAGATAGATAGATAGATAGATAGATAGATAGATAGATAGATAGATAGATAGATAGATAGATAGATAGATAGATAGATAGATAGATAGATAGATAGATAGATAGATAGATAGATAGATAGATAGATAGATAGATAGATAGATAGATAGATAGATAGATAGATAGATAGACAACTCCATATTGATGACCATAGTTTTGGAATGTGTTGTCCCACTTTGTTCCTAGAGGAGTGAAGGCAGTTACAGCCACAATGGGAGAGGGAGGTCAACTCCATATTAATGGCCATGGTTTTGACATAGGATGTCCCACAATCGCATTAGCTAGAGATAGATAGATTGTTATATTATTATTATTATACAGGATTTATATAGCGCCAACAGTTTGCGCAGCGCTTTACAACATGAGGGCAGACAGTACACTTACAGTACAATACAAATCGATACAAGAGGGATCAGAGGGCCCTGCTTGTTAGAGCTTACAATCTAGAAGGGAGGGTCAAGTGGAAACAAAAGGTAATAACTGTGGGGGGTGAGTTGATGGAGAAAATGAAAAAACAGTTGTTAGGTGTGGGTAGGCTTCTCTGAAGAGAAGGGTTTTCAGGGATCCTCTAAAAGCTAATAGAGTAGGAGATAAGCGCACCGATTGGGGTAGGGCATTCCATAGGATTGGAGAGGCTTTGGAAAAGTCCTGGAGACGAGCATGGGAGGAGGTGACGAGAGAGCTAGAGAGCAGGAAGTCTTGAGAGGAACGAAGAGAAGGAGTAGGTTAGTATTTAGAGACTAGGCTAGTGATGTAGCTGGGGGCTAAATTGTGGATGGCTTTGTACGTAGCTGTTAGTATTTTGAATATAATTTGTTGGGTTAGCGGAAGCCAGTGGAGGGATTGACAGAGAGGGGTAGCAGAGACAGAGTGATTGGTAAGGTGGATGAGTCTGTCAGCAACATTCATGATGGATTGAAGAGGTGTAGAGGTAAGCCAATGAGAAGGGAGTTGCAGTAGTTGAGGCGAGAGATGACCAGCGAGTGAATTAGGAGCTTTGTTGTGTCTATGGTTAGAAAGGGGCGTATTTTGGAGATACCTTCTAGTTAAATTTTTGCATATTGTTAGCAATTTGTCCCTGCTTATTTCTTTTAAATTAGATAGATAGATATAAGATAGATAGATAGATAGATAGATAGATAGATAGATAGATAGATAGATAGATAGATAGATAGATAGATAGATAGATAGATAGATAGATAGATAGATAGATAGATAGATAGATAGATCTAAAAAGAATAGGGACAACTCCATATTAATGACTTTGGTTTTAGAACGTGTTTTCCAACCACCCCACTTTGGTGTGTCAGTCAGGTGTCTCCAAACCTTTGGGCTGCATTTTTCGATGTTTTTTTGACTGGTTTTCAAAGGAAGGAAGTGGAAATGAAAGTACGGAAATTATATTTCTCCCTCTCACAGAGCGATTATCTATCCAACACCAGGTGACGCTACAATGGTTCATTCAGACCTCTTACAGTTGATGTAAAGCAGGGTTTCTCAGCCAGGGTTCCTCCAAAAGTTCCTAGGAGGTCTTTTAGCAATATGTCATTTCTGCCTCTCAATTAAGTTCCCACTGACGCGATTGGTTATTTTAGCTATCTGTAAGGGGGAAATTATTCCCAATGACCACAAGTGTAAGGAACATTCTTCCCACTGACCATCACACCAATGTATGATGAGTTGTAGATATAGTAATTTTTAGCAGGTGTTCCCTGAGACTGGAAACTTATTTCAAGGGTTTCTGTGTGTTGAAAAAATTGGGAAAGGCTGAAGTAAAGTCACCATGTGCAAGAAACAAAGGCTACCTGCTCAGCAGTGTAAATGGTATCCCGTGTTGATTTTGCTTTTATTCACATGTGATATAATGGGATTATTCACCTCTCCCTGTAATTTAAAGGAGAAGTACAGCCAAAGTTTGTTTGGCTGTACTTCTCCTGTGGATCACAGGAGTGCAGTTCATTCTGCAGTTCGTTCTGCACTTCTGTGACCCATGTCCGGCAGACTGCGGGCTGAAGCCCACTGTCGGCTGATGTCACAGAGCTGGTCCAGGCTGGGGCAAGATCATAACAATGAAGTCGGGATCTGCCCACATGCCTGGACTGGCACCTGAGTCGGCTGCTCCCGCCCCCTCCACAGCTCAGCACTCCAGTGAGCGAGGAGGGGGCAGAGCAGACAGCGTTGACTGACAGTCACCAGCTCTTTGCTCACGGAGCACTGAGAACTGAGTGATCGGTGGTGTTAGATCGCTCAGTTCTCAGTCTTAGAGCCGTATCGGACCGAGGTAAGTATGATTCTGAAAAAAAAAACAACTCATACTTCTCTTTTAGAAGTCCCCATAAGGGAGCACTTCCTAAAGCGGTGTTCCGGCCGCGATGTGTCTTTTTTTAAAAGTCAACAGCTACAAACCCTGTAGCTGCTGACTTTTAATAAGGACACTTACCTGTCCATCGAGCCCGCAATGTCGGCCCCTCCTAGGCCGATCCGTCCATCGGATCTGCTGCCGGCGTCGCCATCTTAACGAAGGGAAACAGGCAGTGGAGCCTTGCGGCTTCACTGCCCGCTTCCTACTGCGCTTGCACGAGTCGCGCGGTGCTTTGTGAATGGCCACGTTGTGTTCTGGGACACACACATGTCCCAGAAGGCAACGGGGCCGCTCGCCGAAGAGGAGGAAGCGCCGCGGAATAGGAAGAGGCAGATTAGGAAGACTGCCTAGCAACAGGGGTTTCAGGTAAGTTAATTTTTTTTTAAGTGTTTTTTTCTATTATTTTTTTAAGAATATTAATGCTATATTTTTTTTTAGGGTGGCCCTCCGCTTAAGTAAACAAAAAAAGGTCCAATGGACCCCTGTGCTTGTTCTCTGTATAGCACTATAGCACAGATTGCAAATATCACACTTCTGCACAGCAGAACGTCTCGCAAATAAGTCACTTTTTTTCATACTCCCTCATTACTCGACTTCCTGTAAAACTTATCAATATAAGATCTAGGTGCATTGGCAAGGTATGCATGCATGAAAAAAAAAAAAAGATTCTGTCCTTCTGTTAAGCAAATGGCATTCCTGCAGGCGGCAGCCAATCAGACTGCTGGGACTGGCTGCCGAAAAACAGATGTGAGATGAATAATTGACAAACATCGCTGCGGTGGAATTGGAGGATCCCGCTCTCTTCTGTATAATTAGATGATAACTTCAGGGTGCTTGTTGTTTCGGAGGTAATGAATGTGTCCTAATAAATGTATCAAATTAACAACAAGCAGTCTCAATTTATAACAATTATGCTTTCATTTGCAGTTTGTTTTCTTCTTTTTTTTTTTTTCTTCCTGTGCCTTTCATCTGCAAGACGCTGCAGATTGGCAGCTCGGAGCTAAAAGACGCTAAGGCTGATGGCAGAGGCAGAATTTTGTTTTGTCTCCTTGTTGGCCCTCGTGATTTTCAAACAATGCACCCAAATTGGTGAACATTACAGGGCAGTTTATAAGTGAAGACCGAGAGCTATTCTTCTAAGATGTGCCATAAAGTTGTTTTTTTTTGTGTGTGTGACGTTCTCATCTGTATGTGTTATAAAGGAATAAACTTACGTGCTACCAGGGTTGCCAACCGCCAGTAAATTTACTGACAGTTTGTAAAAATCTATGATTTTTTATTTACAGCTGCCAGTAAATATCAGGGGCTGATTATTCCATTACTTTGTTATAGATGTTGTCAGTGTTTCCATATCATATTTATACTGCTCAAATATTCACTGTGTTTTCAATAGGAGTTCTGTCATTTCTGCCAGTAAAAAAATGTGCTCCGCCAGTAAATTTTCCATGTTTTGTCAGTAAAAAATGCTGCGGGAGGTTGGCAACCCTGCGTGCTACTATGTGTAATTTTGTTTTTAAAAAATATAAACCATCAACCTACGGTAAATATAGTCGAAATAATCTCAGAAAAGGCAAAAATATATATAATAAATGTATTGTGACCGTGAATTAGCTGCAACCACTTGGTAGTGTACCCCAAAAAAACTATGTATGCATGCATACCTTGCCAATCAGTGATGTCCATTGTGGGCACTGATTGGCATCCATTGTAGGCACTGATTGGCATCCCTGGTGGCCACAGGTGGCATACCTGGTGGTGTCTAGTGGTGGGCATCCCTGGTGGTCCTGGTGGGCGTCCTCGGGGGGGGGGGTGCACTTATAATCAATCAGCACAGACCCCCCCTGTCAGGAGAGCAGCCAATCGGCTCTCCTCTACTCGCGTCTGACAAACGCAAGTGAGGAAAAGCCGATCAACGGCTCTTCTTGTTTACGTCGTGATCAGCCGTGATTGGACACGGCTGATCACGTGGTAAAGAGTCTCTGTCAGAGACTCTTTGCCTAGATCGGAGTTGCGGTGTGTCAGACTGACACATCGAAACAACGACCGCCACGATGCGCGCCCCCGGGAGGGGGGCGCAGCGGCTTGATATCCTGGCGACGTCATATGACCTCCGGTCAGGATATCGCAACCACTTTGCCGACGTCATATTGCTATATGGCGGGCGGCAAGTGGTTAAAGAATGAACATGATAAGTATCCAAAAACATACAAATAAATAAATGTGAATAAAAGTCCAACTAAAGCCCAATGGTAGGAGTCAGTTCATATAGAGATAAGAATCTCATAGGAGTAACTCGATAGAAGAAAAAAAACAGACAACACATCAATCCAAACATCGACATGTTATATTTATGAACTGGCCGCTCACCTCCAGAAATGATACCAAGATCTGGATGTAGTTCTTCGTCTTCGCTTGGGGACCTGGATGTCTCCACAGATCCATCAGCAGGATTTCTTATCTGACTATCTGATGAGCCTTGTTTGACCTTTGGGTCATTTCTGGAGGTGAGCGGCCAATTCATAAATATAACAGTCGACGTTTGGATTGATGTGTTGTCTGTTTTTTTTTCTTCTATCGAGTTACTCCTATGAGATTCTTATCTCTATATGAACTGACTCCTACCATTGGGCTTTAGTTGGACTTTTATTCACATTTATTTATTTGTATGTTTTTGGATACTTATCATGTTCATTCTTTAAGTATATTAATTCATGGCACGTTATTGAATAAGCGCACTACCCTTATTTCTTCCTTTCTCATTTGTATGATCATGCCTTATTTTCATGATGGCATTTTTTTTATACAGTTTTCACATGGGTTGTGCCCCTGTAATGTGGACTTTACCGTCCATCTGAAAAGTGATCCGCAATGGAGTGGAGATGGTTGGGTGGAGGTTTCCCCAACTGGGATTTTACCAGCTACCAAGCATTTGTGGTGTAGTCCCATTGACTTCAATGAGCACTTCTGGCAAGCAGTACCAACCACCAACCATGATATGCCAAGATAAATTTGTGTACCGTGAAGCAAAAAAGGATGCCGTGGCAATGTGTACAGACCTGAGCAGCCGGCATGTTAATTTGTATGTAGGTTTAGTCATGAGAAAAGCAAGGGGACCGCCATTGCTGACTTCTCCTTGGAGAACGTTAATTAATTGGCTGTCATACTGATGCTTTGGTTTCAATGTTTTCTGAGTCTCTAACTTGGAACAAATCTAAAGACAATGAGTTCTGATACTTGCAGGTTCTAGATCCAGCCAGGCAACTAGCATGTTTAAAAAAAGGGCCCCCCATGGCCATAATTTTCTCATGCCAAAGCCCCTTTAAGGATGCTAATTGCAGCTGCCTGACACACGGTTTAGCTAAGTTCACACACGTGGCGTTAAAAAGGCGGATCAACCACCTGTTGAATATACCGTATGTAAAGCTATATGTAAGTTGTCAGTCATATATACATACTTGTAATAAATAATAAAAATAGATGTGGGCCCAATCAAAATGATTGAGTTCAGGTATTTCCAATGAAGGGTACCATGCTACAGCATACAAAGACATTGTATAATAAGGCTTACCTGTAGGTAAAATGAATATCTCCTAAACCTGTACGGTTTAGAAGATATTCACTTTGCATGCAGCCGCTGACATCAGCGGCGCATGCGCTGTGAAGGCCAAGCTGAAGTCTTACCGGGATGAACACTCCTGTGTGCATATGCGCAGGAGTGACGTAATCCATCGCTGTGAATGGCCGGAGCCGTGAAACCGGAAGAAATGCAGAGGGCAAAGTGTCAGCTCCCTGGGCATGGACCGGGATCAGATGTCGACGCCTCGTTCTAAGGTGAGTATTTCATAATGAGCTAGTATGTGCTGCATACTAGCTCATTATGCCTTTGCTTTACAGATTTTTTTTTTTTTTTTTTGTGGGTATACAACAGCTTTAAGGTCTGAGGAGTTTTTTGCCCATGGACCCAATGTTGGTGTTTTGTTCCCCAAGCCACTTCGTTATCACTTTTGCCTTATGGCAAGGTGCTCCATCATGCTGGAAAAGGCATTGTTCCTCACCAAGCTGTTCTTGGATGGTTGGGAGAAGTTGCCCCCTGAGGATGTTTTTGTACCATTCTTTATTCATGGCTGTTCTTCAAAATTGTGAGTTAGCCCACTCCTTTGGATGAGAAGCAACCCCACACATAAATGGTCTAAGGATGCTTTACTGTTAGCATGATGACACAGGACTGATAGTAGTGCTCCTCTTTTCTTCCCTGGACAAGGTTTTTTTTCCGGATGCCCCAAACAATCGGAAAGGGGATTCATCAAAGAAAGCGACTTGAGGTGACTTGACTCAATGACTTGACTTGGACTTGGACTTGGACTTGACTTGGACTTGGACTTGACTTGGACTTGACTTGACTTGGACTGTTGAGGACCCGGTCCTCAACAGTCCAATCCCTGTACCTTTTGCAGAATATCAGTCTGGCTGATGTTTTTCCTGGAGAGAAGTGGCTTCTTTGCTGCCCTTCTTGACACCAGGCCATCCTCCAAAAGTCTTCTCCTCACTGAGCGTGCCGATGTCCTCACACCTGTCTGCTGCCATTCCTGAGCAAGCTCTGCACTGGTGGTGCCCCGATCCAGCAGCTGAATCAACTGTAGGAGACGTCCTGGTGGTTGCTGGACTTTCTTGGGGGCCCTGAAGCCTTCTTCACAAATGCAGTAGAAATTTATTTTTATTTTTTTAATGGGATTAAGTTAATTTTAATGGCAAAGAGGGACTTTGCAATTAATTACAGTTCATTTGATCACTCTTCATAACATTCTGGAGTATATGCAAATTGCCATCATAAAAACTGAAGCAGTTGACTTCTGGAAAACTAATATTTGTGCCATTCTCAAAACTTTTGGCCAACGGCTGTGCAGTGACTGTGCTTTTGACCATCATCAGCCAGCGTCCTTTTGGGAAGGGGGAGGGGGGGGTAAGGCTACACAGGGAAAGCCAGAAAACCAGCACCTTCAGAAGAACAGGAGCAGCGGTGGTCCCCGCGTATCTCTGACAGTTGTATTTGGATACATTGTTTTTATTTGAGCTCCCATGTCGTACCCCCTTTTCCTCCATGTCTAACAGATGCACTGACACCGCAGGAATGATACATTTCACCGGGAAGGCCTGTCAGCCGACCGACACTCGTCTCCGCTAAAGAATGACTGCTAACAAAAATAAATCACATGTCAGTGGGAATGAACCGCCAGTGATTAACGGGGAAATAATGATCAGGATTTTCTGCTCCTCTCATTTCGCCAAACTTGCTAACGGGCCGGGAAAATGCAGAAGACACCAATTCACACTTTCAACTTTGATTTAATTGGTAGGTGAGAAGCCGGTGTCACCTTTTTATAGTAAGTAAAATAATGACTCAGTGAAAAACAACGTGTAAAGCAAATGAGCTGAACCTTCATTAGGATCTCGGTTTAGAATACTTAGAATTGAACGAGGTGTTCTATCTGGACGACGAATGTATCAAATCCCCGATTGAAGCTTCCCGAGATAAGACTTACATTTTTTTAAAGGTTTTAAGGTCTTCATTCTATCGCTCACCGTAAATGAGGCCCCTTTCCTTTGTATCTTGTTTAGTAGTGCTGCACAAACGTTGCATCTTTTTGACCCTCTTATTATAATGGGAGTCTACCAGACAAAGTCTGTCTGAAAATATAAAAACAATATTTTTTGCTTGCACACGATTGGATGATGGAAGGCTGCAGAGCTATTTGCTTAACTCTGGGGAAAATTATTTTGCAAAGTGAAACTCCCCTTGTAAAGGTAACAGTCTATTTGCCTTTAGTAAGTTAACCCCGATGTCTGAATGAAAACCACATAGTCTGTAATGGGGTAGCTAGAACTCAAGGGGTTCATTTACTAGAGGCAAATAGGCTCTTCATTTGCAGGGGAAGTTGCACTTTGCAAGGCAATGCACCCAAGTGAATGTGGTGAGATTTTGCTTTACAAAGAACATTCAATCACGTGCAAAGAACATTAAAAAAAAATAAAAAAACATTTCTGCTTGTGCATGATTGGATAATGGAAGGCAGCAGAGCTTCACCTCATTCACCAAGCTTCTGGGAAAATTCCCTTGCAAAGTATAACTTCCCTTGCAACTTATGTGCCTTTAGTAGATCAACCACAAAGTCTGCCTGTATGAAAAACCATGTAGTCTGTAATAAAGTAGCCAGAGGCCAAGGGGTTGATTTTCTAGAGGGAAATAGGCTCTTTCATCTTGCAAGGGAAGTTGCACTTTGCAAGGGAATTCCCCCAAGAGCTTAGTTAATGTGGTGAGGTTTTGCTTTACAAAGAATGTTCAATCATATGCAAGGAACATAAAAAAAAACAGTTTTGCTTGTGTATAATTGGATAATGAAAGGCAGCAGAGCTTCACCTCATTCACCGATGCTTCTGGGCAAATTCCCTTGCAAAGTGTAACTTCCCTTGCAGTTCATGTGCCTTTGGTAGATCAACCACAAAGTCTGCGTGAACGAAAAACCATGTAGTCTGTAATAAGGTCGCCAGAGGCCAAGGGGTTGATTTTCTAGAGGTGAATCTTGCAAGGGAAGTTGCACTTTGCAAGGGAATTCCCCCGAGAGCTCAGTGAATGTGGTTAGATTTAACATTGTATATATGCAATAATGTGTAATGAAATTTATAAAAACAGCATTTTTGCATGCACGTAACCATATACTGGAAATCAACAGAGCTTCTTCTCAATTGCTCAGCTCTAGCAAAGTGCAACTTCCCTAGCAAAGTGCAATTTCCCTTGCAAAGTGCAACTCCCCTTGCAAAGTGAATTACCTATTTGCCTTTAGTAAATCAACCCCATGTGGTATAGGATGCCCTAGGCCAGGGATATGCAATTAGCGGACCTCCAGCTGTTGCAGAACTACAAGTCCCACGAGGCATAGCGAGACTCTGACAGCCACAAGCTTGACAACCAGAGGCAGAGCCATGATGGGACTTGTAGTTTTGCAACAGCTGGAGGTCCGCTAATTGCATATCCCTGCCCTAGGCTATAGGTTGCACGATGATATCGTTCTGGAAATAAAGCTTTTGTCATGTCGATGAATTAAAACGGGATTTTCAGGACAGGTCCCCTTTAAGAACGGGAATGGTCTCACCTCCGGCCGGCTGTATTACTTTATGAACACTCTCTACCCCTAACAATTCATTTCCCGTCATTCCGGCTGTCTCTGCACAGAGTTTCATTCCACGTCACCCGGCCCAAGGCCATCACATGAATTATTAACGGGTCGCTCCATGAATATGAATATCACAATGCCCAATTCCTTTATTAAATAAGGGGAAGGGAAGGGTAATTCTCATGCTGCATCTGGGATGAAAGAGGCATTGAAATGCTGATGATTATGCAAAGTTATTCACATGTTTCACTTGGAAATTTAATTATATGGGGACTTTCCGATGTAAGTGCCGTGATATTCCTGTCCCAGTTTATCTTTCTTTCTACCTTTTCCCTCCATATATTCTATCATTATTATTATTATATAGGATTTATATAGCGCCAACAGTTTGCGCAGCGCTTTACAACATGAGGGAGGACAGTACAAGTACAATACAATTCAATACAGGAGGGATCAGAGGCTTGTTAGAGCTTACAATCTAGAGGAGAATATTCTAAGATATATATCTTTTTTCTCTTCTCTCACTGTTACTGGATTCGTTCTTTTCCCCCCTTCTCTCCACTTCCTCTCCCTCCTTCACTCCCATTTCCGTTCTCCTCTCCTCCTTTTCCTCCTTTCGGACTTTTTTACACAATTGAGCTCAAAAGTCACCGGCGATTAAGCGTTTTTTATTTTTTCTTCTGCCTCTAAATGCCCCTAAATGTTAAAAAGGAAAAGGGCGCACCAGCCATGTGCATTATCTTTAGGATACATTTCTATTAAAGCTAATGATAACAAGAAACTACTTACAAACAGTAGTAGAAGAGCTCAAGTGTGTAAAAACAATCTTGCAATCACAGCATACAGTCAGGGAACAGCAGAGCCCACCGGAGGACTCACAGCAGTGCTCTGAGGAAGAGGGGACGCTCCCCTCGAAACGCGTCAGCCAGCAGTGATTCCTGTGAGCTCTGCCGGCGCCTCCGGTGGGCTCTGCTGTTCCCTGACTGTATGCTGTGATTGCAAGATTGTTTTTACACACTTGAGATCTTCTACTACTGTTTGTAAGTAGTTTCTTTTTATCATTCGTTTTAAAGATAATGCACATGGCTGGTGCGCCCTTTTCCTTCTTTTTTCGTCGTCTGCTAGGATCCCCCATCCTTGAGGGCAACAAGGCCTGTGTTCATACACCGCTTGTTCGGCCACCCGCAGGAGCAATTTTCTTCGTTAATAGCCCCTCCATGTTAGCCTATGTGTCCATCCACACTATATGCATTTACAGGACTTTAGAGGCATGAAGACAAACCAACCAACGTTGTTGCATTTAGGAAAGAAGCTTTTGAGCATTAAAAAAAGCCTGACGCGCCGAAACACGGGAAAACATGCCCTAGGCACTTTTTTTTTTTTTTATTTTAATGGCCAAAATAAATTCATATTTTAGCCAATTAAATAAGTAAATGCCCAAGGGCTTGACATGCCTAAAAGTGTTTGCAAAAACATCTTAGGCACTTTCTTGAAGCTGCTTTTCTCAAGCGTTTATAAAAGCCCCAGTGTGTGCATAAAGCCTTTCTTCTCCCTTCACATCTCCCCCCTTCCCTATCCCCTCACCCTTTCTCTCATCTCCTGCCCTCTATGCTCTTCTTCTCTCTTCACCCCTTCACCCCTCTCTCTATCCCCTCCTCTCTTCTCCTCTTTCCTCCCATTTTTTTCTCTTCTTTTACCATTTCCTTCTTTTTTCCTCCCCTCTGCTTTCCTCTTCTTCCCTCCCCTTTTCTCTCTTCTTCTATCCTTTCCTCCTTTTTCCTTTCCTACCCTCTTTTTTCCTCTTCTGCTTTTACCTTTTCTCCACTCTCCATACTCTATCCTCCGTCCTCGCAATATTCCCTCCTCCCTTCTTGCCTCCTCTCTTCCAAATTTCTTTTCCCTCTTCTCTCTTCTTCTCCCTTCATCTCTCCCCCTCTCTCTCTATCCCCTCTCCTATTCTCTCCTCCCCCCTTTTCTCATCTTCTTCCCTCTCACCCCCTTTTCTTCTCTCTTTTATTTACCCCTCATCTCCTCCCATCTCCTCCCATCTCCTCCTCTTTCCTCTCTATATCTCCTCTCCTTTCCCTTTCCTTCTTCCTTTTCCTCTCCTCTCCTTTCCTTTATCTTTTTCCTGTCCTCTCCTTTTCCCTTATTTCCACTCCCTCATAGTTCCCCTCCTTTTCCCTGACCTTGCCCTTCTTCCCTTTCCTTCCTTATTCTCTTTTCTCTCCTCTCCTTCTATCCTACCTTCCCTGCTCATTTCACCTTTTATCATTTTCTTCTACTGTCTTCTGCTCTTGTTTCCCTCTCTCTCACACCCTCTTTCATGCCTCTTCTATAACCTCCCCTCACATATCATCACTCCTCTCCTCTCCCCTCCTTTTCCTCTTCTGCCTTATCCTTTCCCTCTCTCCCTCTTCCTTGCCTTTTCTACACCCTCTCCTCTCCTCTCCACTCCCCTCTCCTCCCCTCTCCTCTCCTCTCCTCTCCTCTCCTCTCCTCTCCTCTCCTCTCCTCCCCTCCCCTCCCCTCTCCTCTCCTCTCCTCTCCTCTCCTCCCCTCCCCTCCCCTCTCATCTCACCCTTCCCCTCTATTTTTTTCTCCTTTTTTTTTTTCTTTCCTTCCCTCTTTTCTTCTCCTCTAGGTTTACATCTTCTCCGCTGTACATACTCCACCCTCTTGATATCCCATCCTCTTTTTCTCTTCTGTCCTCTCATTTTTTATTTATTTTATTTATTTATTTATGGTACTTATATAGCGCCATCAATTTACGCAGCGCTTTACATATACATTGTACATTCACATCAGTCCCTGCCCCCAAGGAGCTTACAATCTAAGGTCCCTAACTCACACTCATACATATATTAGGGCCAATCTAGACAGGAGCCAGTTAACTTACCAGCATGTCTTTAGAGTGTGGGAGGAAACCGGAGTAACTGAAGGAAACCCACGCAGGCTCCAGGCAGATGGTGTCGTGGTTGGGATTCAAACCATCACTATCCTCCCCTCCACTCCCTGTTCTTTTTTTTATCCACTCTTCTCTTCTTGCCCCTTCCCCTCTTTTCTCTCTCTCCTCTCCGTCCTGTTAATCCCTCCCTCTCCTCTCCTCCATTCTCCAATCTGCTTTTCTTCTCTCTTAAACCTCTCCTCCTACCCTCTACCTGTCCCCTCCCATCTTCTCCTTTCCCCTCACCCCTCCTTCCTCCTCTTCTCACTTTATTTCCTCTATAATCCCCTCCTCCCTTCTCCTCTCCTCCCCTCCTTTCCCCCTTTTTTCTTCACCTCAACCCCCCCCCCTCATCTGTTTCCTGCTCTTCCCTCCTCTCTTTTATTTTTCTATTTTTATCTCCTCTAGTGTTTCCCTTTTCTTTTCTACTTAAAGTGGTTCTAAAGACACAAGGTTTTTTTACCTTTATGTATTCTATGCAGCAGCCCACCTAATATTTACCTGAGCCCCATTTAGATCCAGCAATGTGCACAAGAGCCTCGGCTCTCTGGGGACTCTTCCTTCTCATTGGCTGAGACAGAAGTGGGAGCTATTGGCTCCCACTGCTGTTATTTACAGACAGTGAGCCAATAAAGGATGGGACCAAGCCATGGCTCTATGTGTGAATGAACACACATTGCCATGGCTTAGGAACAAGCCTGCTTGGGTGCCTCTATTGCAAGCTGCTTGCTGTGGGGGGCACTTGGCAGGAGGGAGGGGCCAGGAACAATGGCGGGAGACCCAAGTAGAGAAAGGCCGGGGCACAGAGCAGGTGAGTATAACATGTCATTTTAAAAACAAAAAAAGAAAGCCTTTAATATCACTTTAATAGGTTTTCTATCTTTCCCCCTTCCCTCCTTCCTTCCTTCCTTCCTTTCTTCCTTCCTTTCTTCCTTCCTTCCATGGTTCCCTAACTTATTCTCTCTTCCCATCTTCCACTTTGTTTCTTTTTTCCCTCCTTCCTTCTTTTTCCTGTTCTTCCCTTTATTAAACTTTCTCTCTCTCTCTTCCTCCCTTCTTTTTCTCTTTCTTTCTTTAAATTTTTCCTTCCTTGCTTCCTTACTTCTCCTGTTATTTCCTTTAATGTTTTCCTTCCTTTTTTCTTTCCTTTTCCTCTCCCTCTTTTATTTACCTTTCTTTATTTAAACTTTTCCTTCCTTCTTGTTTTTTTACTTCCTCCCTTGTCTTCTTCCTTCCTTCCAATCCTCTCATTTTCTTTCCTTTCCTTTCTTTCCCTCCTTGTTTTTTATCTAAATTTCTTCTTTCCCTCCTTCCTTCTCTCTGCTGTTCTTTCCTTTAAACTTTCCTTTCCTTCCTTCCAGGATTCCTTCCTTCTCCACTCTCTTTCTCTTCCTCCCTTATTTTTCTCTTTCTTTCTTTTAACTTTTTCCTTCCTTCCTTCCTCCTTCCTTGCTTCCTTCTTCCTCCCGGTATTTTCTTTAATATTTTCCTTAATATTTTCCTTCCTTCCTTGTTTCTTTCCTTCTCCTCTCCCTCTCGCATTTCCCTTTCTTTATTTAAACTTTTTCCTTCCTTCTTGTTTTTTTTCTTCCTCCCTTGCTTCCTTTCTTCCTTTCCTCTTCCTTTCTTTCCTTCCTTCCCTCCTTGTTTTTTTACCTAAAATTCTTCTTTCCCTCCTTCCTTCTCTTTTCTGTTATTTCATGTAACTTTTTCCTTCCTTCCTTCTCCTATTCTTTTCTTTACATCTTCCTTCCTTCTCCCGTTCATTTCTTTACATCTTCCTTCCTTCTCCCCTTCTTTTCTTTACATCGTCCTTCCTTCCTTCCTTCCTTCCTTCCTTCCTTCCTTCCTTCCTTCCTTCCTTCCTTCCTTCCTTCCTACATTCTTTTGTTTACAACTTCCTTCCTTTCTTCTGTCCTTCTTTCCCTCCTTCCTTCTCTCCCTCCTTCCTTCTCTTTCCTGTTCTTTCCTTTAAACTTTCCTTTCCTTCTTTGCTTGATTCCTTTCTTTCCTTCATTCTCCCTTCTTTTCTTTACATCTTTCTTCCTTTCTTTCTTCCTTCCTTCTTATACTCTTTTCTCTACATCTTCCTTCCTTCCTTCTTACATTCTTTTCTTTACATCTTCCTTCCTTCATTCTCCCCTTCTGTTATTTACATCATCCTTCCTTCACATTTTATTCCCTCTGTATCTCCTTTCCTTTCTTGCTCTCCCCTCTTTCTTTCCAGAAACTCTTCTCTCCAACTTCAACAAACTTAGTTGAAACTTGAATTATTTAAACACACCTTAAGGAACCTTGAGTGATCTTTCATCAGCGAATCATTCTAAAACGACCTCAAACATTAATATCCTCTTTTGCATGAATTCTTCATACTAAGAACTTCTGAAACTCAGAATATAAGAAATGTATCAGCACGCTTGCCTTGGCAGGGAAATACAATTCTATTGTTCCTATCTAGCTGTCCCCTGATGCATAGGATGACACTTTCTGCATCTCTTCTGTTGGTGTCTCAACAGCTGTATAGACACGTTTGAGCCGAGGGCTCCTTTAGATAATACACATTTTTGGGAGGCCTGCTTTGTATTCTATAGATGTTTTAGCTTGGAGGGAAGTTGGCTTTGACATGAAATCAGGTATCTCCTCTGGCTTCCCTGTGGTTTCTTGCCTTCTAAAAAATAAAATATAAAGTGATGCGCAATATGCTTTGTGCCCTTCTCATTGCCTTGGGATAGTTGCATTAATATTAATTTTTTGTATAGTTATTTGTATAGCACAGGAAATTTACACATTGTACATTCACATCAGTCCCTGCCCTCAAGGAGCTCACAGTCATAAGGTTCCTTTCTCACATTCATACATACACCTACTAGGGCCAATTTGAACAGATGCCAATTACTACCTGCATATCTATAAAGTGCAAAAGATATGCAAAATGCAAACTTCATGCAAACAGTGTCTTGGCTGGGATTAAAAAATAAGAACCCCAGTGCAGCAAGGCAGAAGTGCAAACCACTAGGCCTCTCTAAGATCTCACTTATCACAAAAATCTTGATAGAAAAAGTCCAGGGCATCAAAAATGGTGAAGGGTCTCAGGGAAAAAAATCATACCAGGGCTTCAGGAAATGACTAGGTACAGTCTGGAGGGCTGCTTGGACCTCAAAGAAGGGGGTACACCCCCACAAATTTGCATGTAAGTGCAAATAAATAAAAAAAAGTATCATGGACAGTACTCTTGTAATGTAGCACATTTGTAACAAGTGGACTAATATGGTTACAATCACCTCAAGCATGCCGCATAGGCCTTTGTTCTATATGGGCCTAGCACAGAATTCTTCAAGCTGCCCTGTCTGGTCTAGGAGGACCCAGCTTTTAAGGTGGCAGAGCCCGAAAATTGTCCTGCAGAGAATGGATTGGTGTCTTCCCCTTAGAGGAGCCTGGCACTCTTTTGGTCTGATGGAGTCTGGAAGCCCTTGTTGCTAATGGAGACTTAATCTTAAACATCTCTCCATGTGAAGCTGGACGAATACAACTGTCACATGACACCCTCCACTGCAGCCATGGATTCATCCCAGCTAGATGCTCCCCTTCTCCCTACTGGAGGTGAGTCCATTCCTCTACCCCAGTTACTCCCAATGACATCAACAACGGGGCACTATTCCTCCCAATGACACCAACAATGGGGGACCATTATTCCCACTGACACCAACGATGGGTCATTATTCCTTCCAATGACACCAACAATGGGGCACTATTCCTCCCAATCACATCAACGATGTGGCACTATTACTCTCAATGACACGAACAATGGGGCACTATTCATCCCAATAACACCAGCAATGAGGCACTATTCTTCCTACTGACACCAATGATGGGTCACTATTACTCCCACTGACACCGATGGGTCACTATTCCTCCCAATGACACCAACAATGTGGCACTATTACTCCTAATGACACCAACAATAGGGCACTATTCCTCCCAATCACATCAATGATGTGGCACTATTACTCTCAATGGCACCAACAATGGGGCACTAGTTCTTCCCAATGACACCAACAATGGGGCACTATTCTTCCTACTGACGCCAACGATGGGTCACTATTATTCCCAATGACACCAATGATAAGGCACTATTCTTCCCACTGACACAAACGACGGGGCACTATTCCTCCCACTGACACCAACAATGGGGCACTATTCCCCCCAATGACTCCAATGATGGGACACTACTTCTTCCAATGACACCAACGATCGAGCACTTCCTCCCAATGACATCAACAATCCGGCACTATTACTCCCAATGACATCAACAATAGGGCACTATTCTTCCCACTGACACCAACAACAGGTCACTATTTCTCCCAATGACACCAACAATGGGGCACTATTACTCCTAATTACACCAACAATGGGGCACTATTCTTCCCACTGACACCAATGATGAAGCATTATTCCTTCAATACCAATGACAGGGCACTATTCCTGCTTCTACTGAGCAGAGATGCTATGTGTCAGGGCTGGGCTCAGCCCTTCCTTATCTGAGCTGGCCGCTCAGGTGTCGGCTAATTGCCAGATCCCATCTCTCTCCACAGTTACCCAGCTGTTGTTGATTTTGCTCGTTAGTCCTGCCTAGTTAAAGTCGTCCAGCTCACTTGATCTCTGCCTTCGCCTTTGTCAACATCACAGAGACTTTCTCCTGCGTTCCTGTTGAAGACTTGGTCGGCTGACGTTTCTTCTGGCTCTTGATCCTGCTTGCTGTACTACTACGTTTATCTCTGGCTCTCTGACATTTGCTTGGCTGACTACCCGATCCGGTTACTAAACTCTGGCTTGTTTTGACTACGCTTACTCTGTATACCTTATTATTATTATTATTATTATTATTATTATTATTATTATTAATAAACAAGTGTAATTTAACTATACTTCTGTCTTGGTCTGATTCATGGTCCCTGATGCTATGTCTTTTATTTACTCCCACTGACCACCAAGTCAAGGCATTATCATTGGGGCATGTTCTACTCCTGGGGGGGCCACATTCCATCCCCACTAATGTCTGAAGGACAATAAACTGGCCCTTTGTTTAGAAAGTTTGGAGACCCCCTGCTCTACCCTATGCCGGAGGGGTGCTATACTTTTTTGCCTGGAAATGTCCTTCACTTTTACCAGCAGTGCCGTGCATCCCTTAGTTTATATCAGAAGACAAAATAAATTGGGCTTTCAGCTACAAAAAAAAAATTGGAAGTGGCTGGTGAGAAGACACATCAAGTCATAGACGGACCGCTTGATATTTTAAAAAGCATCACATTCAGATAGGACATTAACCCGGCTGCTTGCAGATGGCGGCGCGTGACTACGGGTCACGGAAAACCACCGATGTAATGAGAAGAAGAGTATATTATTTCTTTAAAAAAAAAAACACAAAACAACATTAGCATTCCATTTTACCGAGTCGCTGAAAGCTGATTTAAAGAAGGGACCTTTTCACAGCCTGGGAAACTCATGCATAAGAAAAGCAGAGTATTATTTTAATGTCAATCAGATAAGAAATTCTGTACATCACTGAAATGGTGAATAATTTGAAATAGTTCTCAGAAAAAAAAGTGAAAGGGCAACCACTATGATCAGTGGATTTAAGGACTTCAATGATCTTCAAAATAGTAGGCTTCTTTGTATAAACGAACTGAATATCCTACATCAATGAAATGGAGAAAAAAAAGAAAAGAATGGCGTTCAGCTCATCAGGACAAAAGAATCCGGGCGGCTTTACATGACTGCAACACAACGAATGCATGCCTGTTATTGATTGGTATTTAAAGAGTTGACATGCATTACGTTAAAGGCAGCCTATTAAGGGATTTATAGATTAGCTGTCAATACACTTTAATATAAAATGCACTTGCACCAATCCCCCCCTTACCCCTTCCTCCCCACCTCCCCACCACTAATGCCCTGTACACAGGGTCGGACATTGATCGGACATTCCGACAACAAAAACCACCGGATTTTTTCCGACGGCTATTGGGCCAAACTTGTCTTGCATACACACGGCCGCAAAAAGTTGTCGGAAAATCCGATCGTTCTGAACGCGGTGACGTAAAACACGTACGTCGGGACTATAAACGGGGCAGTAGCCAATAGCTTTCGTCTCTTAATTCATTCTGAGCATGCGTGGCACTTTGTCCGTCGGATTTGTGTACACACGATCAGAATTTAAACGATCGGATTTTGTTGTCGGAAAGTTTTATATCCTGCTCTCGAACTTTGTGTGTCGGAAATTCCGACGGAAAAAGTCCGATGGAGCCCACACACGATCGTAATTTTCAACAACACAATCAGATCGCTCTTTTTCCATCGGAAAATTCCGTCCGTGTGTACAGGGCATAATAATGCTTCTATACCCCATCATTCTTAACTGAATCTATGGACTTTTTGTGGCTCCTCCTTTGGTGGTTGGGGCTAGCAATAGGTTGCTGCTCTGCTGGCTTCCACTTTTCTCCAGACTGGTTTATCGCCTCCTTGTGACATCACAATGCTGATTCTAAAGTATTCTCTGTAGATCCATGTTCAGCACGACACCCGCAGGGATTTCTGGAGAAACAGTGTTCGTTTTCATTTTCGATTCATTTGTTTTTTGGGTCATTAGTTATGATCGCGATTTGTAAATTTGTAAATGAAAAAATGCGTAAATGAAAAAATGCGTAAATTCGAAAATTTGAAAATCCAAAAATTTGAAAATCCAAAAATTTGAAAGACTAACTAACTAACTAACTAACTAACTAACTAACTAACTAACTAACTAACGTATTTATCGGCGTATAACACGCACCGGCGTATAACACGCACCCCAAGTTTAGGAGGGAATTTTAAGGAAAAAAACTTTTAGGAGTAAAGTTTAAGGAAGAAAAACTCCCGCCCTATGATGGACATAACACAGGTCCAATGGCGGGACTGGGCGTGACTGTGAGTGGCGCCGAGAAAAGCCGAAGATACTTGGGTATGTGTATCTCGGCTCCGATGAGTCCCTGCAGTCTAAGCGCCATATTTGAATTTACACACGGCTGTGTATGTCGCTCCGATCAGAACAAAATTGGTGGGGATCGGCCTATAACACGCACCCACGATTTTCGCCTGATTTTAAGGGGAAAAAAGTGTGTGTTATATGCCGATAAATACGGTAACTATTAAATTATAGGTATTGGAATTTCCTTTTAAATTTGGCTGTTAGTGAACGTAACGAATACGAATTTATCTGAAGTTACAAAATAACGAATGGCGCATCTAAACAAATGGAACGGAACAAATTAATAAATAATAATAATAATAATAAAATGTTTTTATTATTATTATTGTTATTAATTTTTATTATTTCGTTCCGTTCGTTTAGATATGGCATTCTTTATTTCAGATAATATCTGTTACGTTCACTAACAGCCAAATTTGAAAGGAAATTCCAATACCTATAATTTAATAGTTAGTAATAGGTAAGTTATTATTAATTAGTTATTATTTCAGATTTTCAAATTTTGAATTTCTGAAATTCCGAATTTTCGAATTTACAAATTTACAAATTTTCAAATATTCAAATTTACATATCTTCAGAAAAATTAGTTAAACGAGTTTTTATTAATTCGGATATTTTCAAATGACTAAATTTGTCAAAATTTGTTAAACAAATTTGGAACTAAACGAATTGCACATGTCTACAGAAAATGGCGTGCAGCGCTCAGCTAAACAAACATATATAAAGTCCTAATAAGTGACGTACAAATAAAGTTCTGAAACAAATACATGCGTGACGTGATTGAAGAAACACTTCAAATTATTTCCAAGGACAGGTGTATTGTGTCTGAAACACTCACAGAAGGCAAATAATAACAAGCATCAAATAATACACACTTCACCCAGTTTGTAAAGGATTTGGACAGCTACTACCGTGCGCCTCCACCAATCTAGACACTCTTTAGATAGCGGACATCAATGAGCCTAGAAATATTGCTATGAAGCAAAGTGGCCTCCTGCCCAGATGTTGCAATCAGATGGTGAACTCCAGAGGAAACATCCAAGAATGGTGAACATCAATGCACAATAATCACTTGATATGAAGCATACTGGCCTCCTGCCCTGGTGTAGTGATCAGATGATGATATCAAAAAGAGCCATACACTGCATAAAGAAAGCTCACCAGCGGGAGCCCAAACGGTGCTCACATAGTGTAGTATTTTATTGAAAAAATGAATTGTCAGCACATAGGCCCCTTCCGATGCCTTTCGTGAGCGTGCACATTATCAAGGGATCCACCTATCCTTGGCTTTGTTTTGATTTTTTATTAGGAGTAACAACTTGGATGGGGTGAAGGGATTTATGGGATGCCCAGCTTGAATCAAAGAGCAACGGGGGACAATTTCTTCCTCTCTACAAAAGATCCTGAACTGCTTTTCTTCCTGTACTCACACAGTCCTCAGTGGATCAATATTAAAAGTCCGTTACAGACTAGGAGCTCTCAGCCCCTTTTGGAAATAACACAAAAATGAGGCAAACTGCATGCAGGACTGTATTCTCTCTTTGTGTAGATCTGCTCCCAGCTCCACTGATTGCAGGCACTACCAGCCCTCCTGCCTGCTCTGAAGATCTCCAAGGGAGAGGATAAAAAACATTGATGTTCTTTTAAAAAGCTTGCTACATTTGGAAGTCTCTCCCTTTGAAAATCCCTGGGTGTGCTGACATACTCACTTTGTCCTCCTTGCTCCCAAAGCCCCCAGACAAAACATAATGCTCTAACTGTCTTCCTAGGCCAGCCCGAGCCCAGCCTGAAGGTAGAGACCCCCATAGACCTAGGGGATCTCTCCTAGGCCACTGACACCCTCCTCAGCACTCTATCTTCCACCCGACTCCCCTGCTGGCATGACTCATCCATATTTAGGGTCTGACCTAGCCACACTGCCGGGACAGTACATCTGGGGATTGGGCAGGTACCCTCAAGTATGCAGATCAACCCTCCTGGCCTCTGCCCACTAACTTCTAGAAGTGTCTCCAAACTTCCAGATCCAGAGGGAGACGCCAGAGACCTGCCTCTGTAAGTGATCCAGCCTGACCTACAGTAAACCCTGACCCAGATTCAGACTTACTTTACCATGAGTCAATAAATTTGCCTGCACTATTCGAGAGGGTGCTACACATGTAATTACATCTTCAGCAGTCAATAGGCAGTGCTCATGCCAAGGAGGGACATTGACATGTAAGAACGACCCTTCAACGTTGCAGAAGAGAAGAAGGAAGTGCATGACCCCAACTACTGGGGTCTTTAGTTTAGTTTATTTAATTAAAAAAGCTGTGATTAGCTAGTGGCGGTGGACAGGGAGGGGAAAGGGTAAAAGTTTATGAATTACACATGTTTGGGGTTGATATACTAAAGGCAAACAGACTGTTCACATTGCAAGGGAAGTTGCACTTTGCACAGGAATTATTGCATGCATTTTTAGGGTTAAAACAGACAGTGAGGAGGTAGCATATCACCTCTCTATCGCCCGTCGAATACCCTCTAAAATTGATCCACTGCAGACCCCCAACTCTCCAATACAGACTGAAACCCCCCCACATACACACAGCACACCAGAACAGACCCCTCAGTACAGACACCGCCATAACTGACCCGTCAGGACAGACACCCCCCAGGGCAGACCCCCCCAGTATAGACTCCTCAGTACAGTCGCCCATCCCCACTATAGACCCCTCAGTGAAGTCTCCCCCCAATACAGACCCCTCAGTACAGTTTCCCCTCCCCCAGAATAGATCCCACAGTACAGTATCCTCTCCCCAGTACAGCCTTCTCTAGGTGGTCACCTCTCCCTAGTACAGACCTCTCTAGATAGTCACCCCTCCCCAGTACAGACCCCTCTAGACCGCCACCCCTCCCCAGTACAGACCCCTCTAGATAGTCATTCCTTCCCAGTAAAGACCTACCAGTAGAGACCCTCCTCCCTCCTCAGTGCAGGTCCCTCAGTACAGACCCCCTTCCAAGTACAGGTACCTTCAGGACAGTTACCCCTTCCCAGTACAGACCCCGCAGGACAATCACTGCTCTCCAGTATAGACCCTCCAGGACAGTTATCCCTTCCCAGTCTAGACCCCTCAGGACAGTCACCCCTCCCCAGTACAGACCCTTCATCCCAAATACGGATCTCTCAGTACAGTTACCCCTCCCCAGCACAGACTTACCAGTAAAGACAATCCTCCCTCCCTAGTGCAGATGCCCCAGTACAGACCCCCTCCCAAGTATAGGCACCTTTTTGACAATTATCCCTTCCCAGACAGACCCCTCAGGACAGTTACATCTTCCCAGTATAGACCCTCCAGGACAGTCACCCCTTCCCAGTCTAGACCCCTCAGGACAGTCACCCCTCCCCAGTACAGACCACTCTAGATGGTCTACTCTACCCAGTAAAGAGCCCTCTAGTCACCCCTCCCTAGTACAGACCCCTAAGTACAGTCACACCCTAGTAGGGCCTCCCTCCCAATTACAGACCCTTCATCCCAAGTACAGAGCCCTCAGTACAGTTACCCCTCCCCAGCACAGACCTTCCAGTAGAGACCCTCCCAAGTGCATATCCCACAGTTCATACCCCCCTCCCCACTATAGGCACATTTAGGACAATTACCCCTACCCAGTGTCAGACCCCTCAGTGCAGAGCCACCACCAAGCGACTTAGGGTTAGGGTTAGTGTTTTAACCCTAACAATTACTGCTATGCCAAACTCTAAGCCTAACAATTAACACTAGCCCTTAACTCTAAACCTAGCCCTTAACTTTAACACTAACTCCAACCCCTAACTTTAACGGTAACTCTAATTCTAACCCTAACTCTAACTTTAACTTCTAACTCTAACCCTAACTCTGATGCCCTGTGCACACGGTCAGACTTTCCGACAGACTATGTGCGATCGGAGCTTGTTGTTGGAAAATTCGATCGTGTGTGGGCTCCATCAGACTTTTTCCGTCTGAATTTCAGACACACAAAGTTTGAGAGCAGGCTATAAAATTTAGCGACAACAAAATCCGATCGGTTACATTCTGATCGTGTGTACACAAATCCGACGCACAAAGTGCCACGCATGCTCAGAATAAATTAAGAGACGAAAGCTATTGGCTACTGCCCCATAGTCCCATCGTACGTGGTGTACATCACCGCGTTCTTGAGGTTCGGAAATTCCGACAACTTTGTGCGACCGTGTGTATGCAAGACAAGTTTGAGCCAACATCCGTCGGAAAAAAACGATGGATTTTGTTGTCGGAATGTCCAATCAATGTCCGACAGTGTGTACAGGGCATAACCCTAACTCTAATCCTTACTCTAACCCTATCCTCTAGCCCTAACTCTAACCCTAACTCTAATCCTCACTCTAACCCTAACCCTAAACCTAACCCTAACCTCTAACCCTAACTCTAACCCTAACTCTAATCCTCACTCTAACCCTAACCCTAAACCTAACCCTAACCTCTAGCACTATCTCTAACCCTAACTCTAAAACTAACCCTAATCCTAACTCTAACCCTAACCCTAACTTCTAGCTCCAACTCTAATGCCGCGTACACACGGTCGGACCTTTCGACCGGACTGGTCCGACAGACTTTCCAGCGGACATTCGATGGACTTTTGATGAACTTCCGACGGACTTTTGATGAACTTCCGACGGACTTTTTAATGAACGGACTTGCCTACACATGATCACACCAAAGTCCGACGGATTCGTACGTGATGACGTACACCAGACTAAAATAAGGAAGTTGATAGCCAGTAGCCAATAGCTGCCCTAGCGTCGGTTTTTGCCTGTCGGACTAGCATACAGACGAGCAGATTTCTGGGTCCGGTGGAGTTACGACGTAAAGATTTGAAACATGTTCTGAATCTAAAGTCCGTCAGATTTGCGACTGGAAAAGTCCGCTGAAGGTCCGGTGAAGCCCACACGCGATCGGATTGTCCGCCGGATTTGGTCCGTCGGCGTCCGTCGGACAAGCCTGGTCGAAAAGTCCGACCGTGTGTACGCTGCATAACACTAACTCTAACCCTATGCTCTAACTCTAACCCTAACTCTAACCTTAACTGTAACCCTAAGCTATAACCCTAACCTTAACTTTAACCTTAACTCTAACCCTAACCCTTTCTCTAACTCTAACCCTAACCTCTAGCCCTAACTCTAACCCTAACTCTAACTCTGACTCTAATCCTAACTCTAACCCTAACCTGTAGTCCCAACTCTAACCCTAACTACAATCCTAACCTCTAGCCCTAACTCTAACCTCTAGTCCTAACTCTAACCCAAACTCTAACCCTAAGCTCTAACTCTAACCCAAGCTCTAAACTAACTCTAACCCTAACCTATAACCCTATCTCTAACCCTAGCCTCTAATTCTAACTCTAACCCTATCTCTAACACTAACGCCAACCCTAACCTCTAACCCTAACCCTATCTCTAACCCTAACCTGATCTCTAAATCTAACCCTAACTCTAACCCTAACCCTATCCCTAACTCTAACCCTAACTCCAACCCTAACCCTAACTCTAACCCTATCTCTAACTCTAACCCTAACTCCAATCCTAACCTCTAGCCCTAACTCTAACCCTACCTCTAACCTCTAGTCCTAACTCTAACCCGAACTCTAACCCTAACTCTAACCCTAAGCTCTAACGCTAAGCCAAGCTCTAAACTAACTCTAACCCTAACCTATATCCCTATCTCTAACTCTAACCCTATCTCTAACCCTAGCCTCTAACCCTAACTCTAACCCTATCTCTAACCCTAACTCGATCTCTAACCCTAACGCCAACCCTAACCTCTAACCCTAACTCTAACCCTATTTCTAACCCTAACCTGATCTCTAAATCTAACCCTAACTCTAACCCTAACCCTATCCTTAACTCTAACCCTAACTCCAACTCTAACCTCTAACCCTAACTCTAACCCTATCTCTAACTCCAACCCTAACCTCTAACCATAACTCTAACTCTAACCCTATCTCCAACCCTAACCCTATCTCTAACTCTAACCCTAACCTCTAACTCCAACCCTAACTCCAACCCTAACTCAAATCATAGCCCTTAACCGTAAACCCAAAATCATTCAATAAAAAGAATTGTCATACTTTCCTATCAAAAAAAAAAAAAAAAGCAAAACGTCTAAAAAGTGCACCAGAAACGCAACACTTGCACTTTTGGTGCGGGTCCATTGAAGTCTATCACACACAGAACGCACTCTGTTGCGGAAAAGAAAAAGTCCCTGACCCTTTCCAAAAAATGCTCAAAATGCACACATGTGAACTAGATCCATAGGAAGCCATGTTAAATGGACTGTAGTGCATTTCTGCAAAACGCATTAAAAAAAATACCTAGGCGTGAACCAAAAATGGGCACGTCTCTTTGACCTGCATGCCATAAATATGAATAATACCTGGATTGGCTTATTAAACAATTTATTTTTATTTTTACATTGAAAACAGTTGAGGAAGTCGCCGTCCACATCGCCTTCACGTGTACGCAAGAACACCAGAGTTATGGGTTGTTTTTTATTGCTTATTTGTAAATCAATGGGATTTGTGAAGTATGGGTCCTCTAAGTCCCATTTTCGGAGAGCACACTTTGTTGAAGTTTGATGAATGCAGACAAATCACTATTAACCAAGTTATCTGCTCTCCTCAACCGCTTATTTGCCTAAACGGCGTCTCTAAGATTTACACCGGGCGTCACAAGTTATTAAATTAAATGATCCTATTTTTTTTTTTTTTTTTTATTTGCGAGGCCTATTACTGTAAGCCGAATATTTATAACAATAATATTCAAAGACTTGTCACATACACACAGGAGGAAGCTTAAACATTTCAAGATTTGCAATTTCCATTTCTTGGCACGGGCAGGAATACAATCACGGCGGGAAGTCCGGATGAAAATGAATTGAACGTCAAATCAGATCACTTACGTGAAGCCTGGACAAATCGGCTCATAAAGACTGATGCAAATTGGAATTTAAGGTAAAACAATGTATCAAAGTGATTATGGATGGGGGGGTGATGAAGGTATTTGGGGTTTGATGAATGCTTACCACTTTACACTTTTCCTTGAGCTACGTTATGACCACCCCCCTAACCAACGGCCCCCCTCTTAACCACTTCAAAACCTCCTAACGTACATTTACGATACGGCTTTGAAGCAGTTTACTGGAGCTATGGCTGTAGCTGTCAGCCATAACCCTGATATTAAAATTTCTCTTTCACTAAAAGTGATTGGAGTGGCTAATTAGCTGCTGGATTGCTTTTAAAAGCAGCAGAAGTGGTTGTCCCCTCCCCCCCACCAACCCACCCTCTTGCCGCTCGCTGGTGTTTCTCGGGCTTACAGTTACAGAAAGCCCAAGAAACGATCCAGTGGTTCGCATGGCTGGTCATAGAGGTGAAGTGAGACCGGAACATCTCTCCACACCTCTATGATCTAGGAAGCCAGGAGCGACACCAGTGACAGCCGGTGGTGTATTTTTTTTTAGGGGGGCGATAAACAGTGCACAGCCTCCGCCCCCCCCACCGGTCGGGTAACCCGCATCACCCCCTGGGTAGCACACTTACCCCGGGCAGCGCTTCCCTCCAGGCGACAGGAGGCCAGCTTCCCCTGCATCTCCTCCTTGGCATTACAGTGGTGTCCTAGCCGTGTGACTCCTCCTCTGCATCACGGCGGTGTCCTCGCCATGGGTCCCCTCCCTCTTACTCCCTTGGCCAGGGTAGCTTCTCCTTTCGGCCCATCAGGGTCTTAGGACCCATTTCCTGATAAGCCGGGAGGCAGAATCAGTGTGACAATAGCGAATACTCATTTGCTACTGTCACACCACTGGGTGGGCTTGGGGCGCAGTGCTCTGCGCCCCAAGCCCACCCTTCTTTGAAGCCCATTAGAGCCTCAGGCACATGCCTCCTGCATGTAGATTAGGGGGCCGGATGCATGGATGGTAGGGCGGCGCCCGTGCGCCACCAATGGATGGGCCGCCGCTGACCGACACCATGATGTCAGTTTTGGTTTGGGACGAATGTAAACAATTATTTTTAATTTTTTTTGGAAAGCATCAGATCATTTTTTTTTGGGGATTTGATGCTTTCGAAGGGTAGAGGAAAAACTGTCATCCCAAAAGAAAAAAAGACGTTTGCTGTAATTGCATGTGTAGCTGTTCATCCAGAGTGGGGGTGCTTTAATACAGGAGGTGTGTTACTGCCCAGCAGTGGCGGCTGGTGGTTTTTTTTTTGAGGGGGGGCCGCAATCGAGCACCACCCCCCTCAGCGGCACTTCAGCCCCCCCCATCCTGCTTGCTGTCTGCCAGTCGGTCCCATCTAGGCATCAGGCATCGGGCAGTGGCTCATCTGTCCTTTCCTCCATTGGCCGCGTGTCTCCTCCCCTCCCCCTAGGCATCCAATAGGATCACCTGTCCTTTCAGCCAATCGAGTGACCGTCCTCAGACCTGCTTCCTGATTGGCCTGGGAGGAGGATCAGTGTTACAATAGTGAATATTAATTCACTATTGTAACACACCTGGGTGGGCAGTGAGCGCATTCTCTGCGACCCGAGCCCACTCTAGTTTGAAGCCTATTAGAGCCTCTGGCACTAATCAGTGCTTCAGAAAACACACCCCATATTGGAATTCATGCGCCCGGCGTCCTGCAAGTGGCTGGACACATGGATATGGGGGGCGGCACCCGTGTGCCCTTAATGAACGGGCCACCCCTGCTGGCCAGATAACCAGATGAAAAGAGAGGGGGAGAAAAGCCTAAGAAAAGAAAAGAAATTCAGCTGTCACATCTAAGGAATAGTAAGCTGCAATATATAAATTTTTTGGTATTAATACTGCTTTAAGCTATTATTATAATATATATATATATATATATATATATATATATATATATAGATAGATAGATAGATAGATAGATAGATAGATAGATAGATAGATAGATAGATAGATAGATAGATAGATAGATAGATAGATAGATAGATATAGATATATATATAGATAGATAGATAGATAGATAGATAGATAGATAGATAGATAGATAGATAGATAGATAGATAGATAGATAGATAGATAGATAGATAGATAGATAGATAGATAGATATAGATATCTATATCTATATATATATTTTTATATTTATATTTTTTTGTGTGTTACATTTTAGCCCAGATGAAGTATCATTATTATTATTGTTGTTATTATTAATAATAATAATAATAATAAATATTCCTTTTTTTATGTGTTGCTTTTGAGCCCGGATGAAGAAACAGACTTACAGCCCCCAACACACTGGATGTAAAAACAGTAATATAGATTAACAGAATAATTAAGTATTATTTTTCTAAGTATTATTATTATGGTTGTTATTATTATTAATTTATGACCATAATAATAATAAAGAATATTCCTTTTTTTATGTGTTGCATTTTAGCCCAGATGAAGGGGGGGGGCGGGATTTAAAGACCCCGAAACGTGTTGCATTTATAAACAATTTGTCATTGAAATAAACTTGTATCTAGACTTGAATATGATGGTTGAATTCTCAGATATCACAATGGCCATCATGACCAACACATGAGTACAGAAGTGACTATTTTCCACTCAATACCAACCTGTCACTCATAATCAGAAAACATTTTGCTGGCTGTAGTGGCTCTGTTGACCCTGTAACATAATCCCCCCCAGCCCCCCCCCAAATGGCGACTGTTTCCCCGCGCTGAATGACAGGCGCCAAATGAAATAGTCTCGCCGATTATTTGAATGCAAAATGTAGTTTTTTTCCCCAGCGCCTTCCGCAGAAGCCTCAAAAGCCGGAGGAAAAGAGATGAGGCCCAATTAAAATCCGCCGCAGAAATGTCTTGCCAAAAAACAAACTTCCTGACGTTTTTTTTTTTTTTTTCCCCTTCACAAATAATTAGCTGCCATTGAAACTTAATTACTTTTACTAACAAAAGGCAGAAACCTTTAGATCACTCAAATCAAAACGCATTTTTGTGTGCATGGGGCTGGTGTGGGGGATGGGGGGGGGGGATATAAATAAATGCTATGTTTGCTTCAGCGACTTTAAGAATTACAAACAGGCTCGTCAGAATATCAATGCACAAAGGGCCCCGCAGTCAGCTTCTAGTTAAAAATAATTGTGTTATTAAATAGGGTGAACGCGGCGTGTAATTATTCGCGTACTGGGGAGGCAATTATTTAAAAAGTTAATCTTCGGAAAGTTATCAAATTTGCAAATGCACAGAAACTGTTTGGCGATGGGATTAATTTCTGTTAGCCAGCACTATCCATAGAATCCTTCACATCTGTATAGACTCCATGCAGATAACTGGAACTTTTCAGAACAATTACAATTTGAATCTAATTGATTCAATTTTTTTTTTCAATAAGGGTTCCCATCCAGCAGCTCAGGATGCAAGCCTTACCTTCACTCTTTTATCCTGCAGTACCTCTTTTTCACCACAAGATGTCCTCAGTCTAGCATGTTGAATGAAACCATGCATTATTCAACCTGGAACACTTGAACCTCTGAATGAAGGGTGTTATGGCCCTGCCCCTGAGGAGATATCAGCATGACCACTAAAGAGGAACGAGCATTAAATCCTGATACAGCAGTACCTCATTTTTCACCACAAGATGTTCTCAGGCTTCCATGTTGAATGACACCATGCATCATTCAACCTAGAAGACTTAGGATATCCTATGAATGAAAGGTGTTATGGCTCTGCCCCTGAGGAGATAGATGTCAACATGACACCCTTCATTTATAGTGTAACTGTGCAGAGAGCAGAGCTGAAATCACCCCGTTCTCTGAATCTCTGAGGATCGCCCAAGAGGAACCAGCATGAAATTCTGTTCCTGCAGTATTTCTTTTTTCACCACAAGTTGTTCTCAGGTTTCCATGTTGAATGACACTATGCAACGTTTAACCCGGAAGACTTAGGACATCCTATGAATGAAGGGTGTTATGGCCCTGGTGCTGAAATCATCTTGTTCTCTAAATCTCTAAGGACCACCCATGAGGAACCAGCATGACATTTTACTCCACATTTCTGTCAGGCAGCACAGCCAAGAAGATCACTTTACCATTTTCTTGTTGACCCTTACAGCATCCTATATGGCCCTGCCCCTAAGGAGATGTCAGCATGACCACCAAAGAGGAACCAGCATGAAATTCTGGTCCAGCAGCACCTCTTTTTTCACCACAAGATGTTCTCAAGCTTCCATTTTGAATGACACCACCATGCATCATTCAACCTGGAAGACTTAGGATATCCTATGAATGAAAGGTGTTATGGTCCTGCCCCTAAGGAGATGTCAACATGACATCCTTCATTTTCATTTATAGTGCAACTGTGCAGAGAGAAGAGCTGAAATCATCCCATTCTCTGAATCTCTGAGGATCACCCAAGAGGAACCAACATGACATTCTGTTCCTGCAGTATTTCTTTTTTTCACCCACAAGTTGTTCTCCGGTTTCCATGTTGAATTACACCATGCATCATTTAACTCGGAAGACTTAGGACAGCCTACGAATGAAGGGTGTTATGGCCCTGGTACTGAAATCTTGTTCTCTGAATCTCTAAGGACCACCCATGAGGAACCAGCAAGACAATCTGCTCCACATTTCTGCCAGACAGCACAGCCAAGAAGATCACTTTATCATTTTCTTGTTGACCCTTACAGCATCCTATATCTTTAATTAGACAGATATGATGTGCTAAATCATGGTCCAAAAAGGAAGCTGGTAGGTGAAGTGATCATAAGTGTATCTGCAGAGCCCAAGCAGAGGTGTCACCAGTTTGAGAGTGTCCGCATCTCATTACTAATCCTTTGACAGATGAAATAATTTACATGTGTTTTGCTGGCTGCCTGGAGTTCAACTATGTAAATTGACATTTTATTCCAGTAGCTTCTACTTTTTTCCTTGTTACTTTTCACAAAAGCTATGTAAACAAGACCTTTCACTGATGGATTACTTCTAAGAATTGTCCAACAAAGACACAAATGAGACAATGTTTTCTCTTCTGTATAACCAAACAATAAAGACAGATGGTGATAGAAAACAACATTTCGCACCAAGAATAGACACAATGAGGACACTTTCTTGTTATGTCAAAATCTCTTAAAGTGGAACTAAACTTGAAATGTAAAAAACTGCTAGCATATATATATTTATGGTAGAAGAGACTGTGTGGAGTATATATATATATATATATATATATATATATATATATATATATATATATATATATATATATATATATATATATATTTATATATATATATATATATATATAAAATTCGGTGGACGAATGTTACAAGCAATCGCCCAGCTCTCACAAATTCTTACCATATTTTGCTTGATTTCCTATGATCTTCAGCTCCATTGAGATCAGTGGTTCTCATCCTTATTGAAGAGGTAAAGTCTTCCAACACCTTCCATTCCCCAACAGTAAAAAAAAAAAAAAGAAAAGAAAAGAAGGGGACTCTGCAGCAACCTTGATGGCTCTGTTGGGAATGAGATTTCCAAAGGGGGCTGCAGAAAATTGTTGCAAATGGGGTGTCAGGACCAGGATCTGAACCCACAACCTCGATTATGCCTGGTAGTAGCTCTTCCTGCTGAGCCACCTGAGATCCTGGACATAATTCTGTCTGATTCCATGGATAATCTTGCCTTGTACCTTATTTCTGGTGAAACCTGAACTCCTTGCTCCTCCCATCAACTTCCCATTTTAGCCATGCTTTTGCACTCCCTGTTTGCCAGATTATTGTGCTCTCTCCAGCCGATATATAGCTCCTTTGGGTACCTGCAGCTGCCCTTATCTCCACTACCACTCATTACTAACCTTTGGCTTGTTCTTTAACTCCGCTTCCTTTGAGGCCACCTTGTAACCATTTGATACCGACCTTTAGCTTGTTTACTGACTATGCTTCTGCTTGATCCCTACCTGCTATATCTGCTACTGGACCAGAGCTTGCTCACCTCCTGGTGGAGTGTTCCTGGGGACTGCAACCTGGTATCAACATGCAGCAAAGTCCATCCCCATCAGGCACTCTGGTTAATACCGGTTAGTGCTTAGACCACACACCTTGGGTGAGCCTGCGTCATCTGCCAGGTTGACCTGCTTGTGTACTTATCCAGCTGGTCAGTAGGAGACTCTAATGCTAAAGCTACTGGTCCCCGAGCCTGACCCCTGACCGTGACACAGGGTCTCAGGAGAAGGCTGGTGGTCTCTCTAAGAGGCTGGGGACATTGCAGGGGCAAGAAAAAATGAATAAATAACTGCGCATCAAAAATAAATAATGTAAACCATCTATGCTGCAGAGTCCTATATGTGACACAAACACACAGAAATCAAGTGAAAAAAGGATTGACTCGCGCTCAAAAAAAACTAACATGTGTATGACTGAAGAGGAGTACTCAGCCTGTATATAAATAAATATAAATATATGATAAATGTGACCAACTAAATACTAGGTTGGAAGGTTGATCCCACTTCCCCTTAAAGGAATATATTCAATAACAAATCAAATTCATACATAAAACTGTGAAGGATTGCAGTATATAAAAAAAGAAATAATAACTTATTTTAGGAAAAAATGTAAAAAAGAGGAAAGTCCATATACAAAAACCACCCTACAAGTGCTGTGATAATGCAAAAAAAGGGGCAAAAAAGTCCAATATAAATGAAATCCCAGATGTCTGGGTCCGCCACCATAAATGAAGTGCCTGGCCGCTTACCGGAACCCCATGACCCCCGTTACAGAGGGTCTAAATGGGCATTGTAGTCCTGCTTTGTACATACAAAGAAACAAATAAGTTCAGAAATTAAGTTATGTGGAATAAAATGGAATGACACAGGGAAAAAAATTTGAACACATGAAGAAAGGAGGTAAAAAAAGGCATGGAAAACCAAGACACCTGGTGAAATCTATCAGTAATTAGAAAGCAATCCTGCCCCTTGTCAGTGCAAATTAATATCAGCTGGTTCAGTCTCAACCGATGGTCTATAAAAGGTGTCTCACTACCAAGGTGTCACGCAAGAAACATCTCATGATGGGAAAAAGCAAAGAGCTCTCTCAAGACCTTCGCAAACTTATTATTATAAAAAAAAACAGATGGCATTGCTTACAGAAGGATTTCTAAACCTCTAAATGTTCCAGGGAGCACTTTTGGGGCCATAATCCGGAAGAGGAAAGAACTTGATTTCACCATAAACCGGCCACAACCAGGTGATCATTGCAAGATTATTGACAGAGGAGTGAAAAGAATTATCAGAAGAGATGTCCAAGAGCCAAGGACCATTTGTGGAGAGCTTCAGAATTGCCTGGAATTAACAGGTACAACTGTTTCAAAGAAAACAATAAGTAATGGACTCACCTGCCATGGCCTTTAGGTAAGCCTACCATGCAAGACTCCAATGCTGAAGAAAAAGCATGCTGAAGCTTGTTTAAAGTTTGCGGCACAACATTTAGACAAGCCTGTGAAATACTGGGAGGATATAGTCTGGTCAGATGAGATCAAAATTGACCTCTTTGGATGCCATAATACACATCATGTTTGGAGGTCAAATGGCACATCACCCCAAAAACACCTCCCCATACCAACAGTGAGGTTTGGAGGTGGGAACATCATGGTGTGGGCGAGGCTGTTTTTCAGAATACGGTACTGGCAAACTTCATATCACTGAAGGAAGGATGAATGTAAAAATGTACCAAGATATTCTTGATAAATGTCTGCTGCCATCTACCAGGATGATGAAGATGAAACGAGGGTTGACATTTTAGCAAGACCATGATCCCAAACGCAAAGCCAAGGAAACTCTCAATTGGTTTCAAAGAAAGAAAATAAAGCTGCTAGAATGGCCCAGCCAATCGCAATGACTTGAATCCAATAGAAAATCTATGGAAAGAACTAAAGATCGTCTTTCATAGAAGAGGCCCACGGAGCCTTCAAGATTTGAAGACTGTTTGTGTGGAAGAATGGGTCAAAAATCACACCTGGGCAACGCATGTGACTAGTTTCTCCATACAGGAGATGTCTTGAAGCTGTTATGACCAACAAAGGATTTTATACCAAGTATTTCAGTTAGGATGATTAATACTTTTTGCCCATGTCATTCCATTTTATTACACAGAACTTCATTTCTGAACTTATTTGTTTTGGTTTCTTTGTATGTATTGTGTGGGTTGCTGCCGACATGTGGTGAAAATTTCATGTCAATAGCACCTTTAGAAATACTTAGAAAATTGTTGACGTGTTCAATAATTTACCAGCTGTATCTAAACTTTTTGTTCCATTTTTTTACTGTCGGGAAGGATTTTTATTGTCATCATTGTAAAATTATTCACAGTTTTTTTTTTATAATCTCTCCATCTGGTATTTTTCATCTTTTTTTACACTGTGTTTCCACACTGCAATTTTTTTTTTTTTTGAAAGGACCCCTTCATACTGCTTTGATGAGCTTTGATGGTACCAACGAAAAACAGAGAACCAGAAGCCTCCCAGCACAGTCTATACTTACAAAGTCCCTCTAAGGTCACTCATGATTGAGAGATGAACACTTATTAGATAAGACTCATACATGGGTGACCTTCAATTAGAAGAGCGTATAATGAGCGTTGAACACAATAAAGGACATCTTGGATGTATCGATATACATCAATTTGCATTTAACAAGTAATCTCGTTGATGACTCGTCAGACATACTATGTAGAAAGAAATCATCATTAGCGATTGACATTCTCAGGTCAGACTTCAAAACCAAGAACCACCCTGCTAAAAAAAATAAAAAATAAAAAATAAAAAAGTCTTCATAGTATTTTTATAGATAGAATATTTTATATTTATATGTACAGGATATAATATGAATATATATCTTTCTTTCTATTCTTCTTTTTCTGCAAATAATATTTTTTTATTTTAATTAGATAGTGTTATACTCTAATTAATTATATAATATTATACTCTAAGTATATTCTAGTTTTATAATATTTTCTTTCCATTTTTCTATTTTTCTTTTTTAATAAACAATTTACATCAATTTGCATTTAACAAGTAATCTCGTTGATGACTCGTCAGACATACTATGTAGAAAGAAATCATCATTAGCGATTGACATTCTCAGGTCAGACTTCAAAACCAAGAACCACCCTGCTAAAAAAAAAATAAAAGAATAAAGAAACTCTGCATAGTATTTTTATAGATAGAATATTTTATATTTATATTTACAGGATATAATATTTATAGATATTTTTCTTTCTATTTTTTTATTTCTGTAAATAATAATCTTTTATTTTAATTAGATAGTGTTATACTCTAATTAATTATATAATATTACACTCTAAGTATATTCTAGTTTTATAATATTTTCTTTCCATTTTCCTATTTTTCTTTTTTAACAAACAATTTACATCAATTTGCAATTAACAAGTAATCTAGTTGATGACTCGTCAGACATACTATGTAGAAAGAAATCATCATTAGCAATTGACATTCTCAGGTCAGACGTCAAAACCAAGAACCACCCTGCTAAAAAATAAATAAATAAATAAATAAAAGCACTCTTCATAGTATTTTTATAGATAGAATATTTTATATTTATATTTACAGGATATAATATTTATAGATATTTTTCTTTCTATTTTTTTCTTTCTGCAAATAATAATCTTTTATTTTAATTATATAGTGTTATACTCTAATTAACTATATAATATTATGCTCTAAGTATATTCTAGTTTAATAATATTTTCTTTTCATTTTCCCTTTTTTTCTTTTTTAACAAACAAATTACTCAAATTATATTCTTATGCAGTGGTATCCAAACTGTGGCCCGGGGGCCAGATGTGGCCCCTTGCTTGCTTTTATCCAGCCTTTGGGGCACTATTTTCATCCTTGGTGAGGTAATTTCCCCCCCACTAGCACCAATGATGGGGCAAAGTCCCCCCCCCCAAGGAAAACCAATGATGGGGCACGATTCCTCCAAATGACAACAAAAATGGGGCCCAATGACACCATCGATAGGGCATAATTCTTCCCACTGACACCAAAAATGGGGCACTATTCCTCCCACTGACACCAAAGATGGGGCATTGTTTTATTCCCACTGATATCGGGACCTTTTCTACTCCCCATGGCCACAGTCCAGCCCCCGTTAAGTCTGAAGACCAATAAACTGACCCTTGGTTTAGTGGCCCTGTTCTAGTGGCACCAACAGTTTGCGCAGTGCTTTACAACATAAGGGCAGACAGTAAAATTACAATACAATTCAATACAGAAGGAATCTGAGGGCCCTGATCATTAGAGCTTACAATTTAGTAGGGAGGGTCAAGTGATACAAAAGATAATAACTGTGGGGGATGAGCTGATGGAGAAGATAAAATTACAGTCCTTAGGCACTGGAAGCCATGGGAGGCTATTAACTGACCCAGGGAGGAGGTGTAGACGAATTATAGGAGAGGTCCAAGAACAGAACCTTGGGCACCCTGACAGGGAAAGGAAGAGCTGAGGAGGAAGTAGAATTGTAAGTAATGCTAAAGGTGCGGTTGTAGGATGAAAACCAGCAAAGAGTAGAGTCACGGAGACCAAAGGTGTGGAGTTTTTTTTAGGAGGGGTTGGTCCACCATAACAAAAGGAAAGCAGAGAGGTTCAGGAGTAGTACAGAATAGTGTCCATTGGAATTAGTCCTTAGCAGATCTTTTGTGAGTTTTCAGAGAGCAGTTTTTAGTGTAGTGTTGAGGGCGAAATCCAGACTGAAGGGGATCAAGAAGGTTATTTTAAGTGAAATGGTTACTTGGTTGTAGACTAGGCATTCAAGCAGTTTGGATGAAAAAAAGGGGAGCAGGTTGTTAGGATTGGTGGGGTCCAGTGAGGGCTTTTTAAGTATGGGGGTGACTAGTGCATGTTTTAGAGAGTTGAGGATATATATATATATATATATATATAATATATGAAAATATACTGTAATTATGTTTTACTTTATTAATATTTTTCCATTTATTAAAATACTAATTTAACAAACATTTTATTCAAATTATATTTGAATTCATTGTTTTGTATAATATGCAAATATAAAATATTATATTGTAATTTTATTCTAATTTAATAACATTTCCTTCTAATGTCCCATAAATAGAATATTTGAATTTAAACGTTTTGAAATTACATGAACATGTTAAAACCGATGTAGATGCAGGCACTGACATCTCACCATCTCATGTAAGCTTTAACATGGTAATGTAAAGTAGTGAGTGTACAGCTTGTATAACAGTGTACATTTGCTTTCCCCTCAACATAACTCAACACACAGCCATTAGTGTCTAAACCGCTGGCAACAAAAGTGAGTACACCCCTAAGTGAAAATGTCCAAATTGGGTCCAAAGTGTCAATATTTTGTGTGGCCACCATTATTTTCCAGCACTGCCTTAACCCTCTTGGGCATGAAGTTCACCAGAGCTTCACAGGTTGCCACTGGAGTCCTCTTCCATTCCCCCATGACATAATCACAGAGCTGGTGGATGTTAGAGACCTTACGCTCCTCCCTTTCCGTTTGAGGATGCCCCACAGATGCTCAATAGGGTTTAGGTCTGGAGATGTGCTTGGCCAGTCCACCTTTACCCTCACTTAGCTTCTTGAGCAAGACAGTGGTCATCTTGGAGGTGTGTTTGGGGTTGTTATCACGTTGAAATATTGCCCTGCAGTCTTTGAAGGGAGGGGATCATGCTCTGCTTCAGTATGTCACAGTACATGTTGGCATTCATGGTTCCCTCAATGAACTGTAGCTTCCCAGTGTTGCCGGCAGCACTCATGCAGCCCCAGACCATTACCAAAAGTATTGGGATGCTTGCCCACCCCAAACTCGCTCATCCATGAACCTTGCTTTGTGCACTGGTGCAAATCATTTGTTATAGGGGGGATTATGGTGTGGGGTTGTTTTTCAGGGGTTGGGCTTGGCCCCTTAGTTCCAGTGAAGGGAACTCTTAAGGCGTCAACATACCAAGACATTTTGGACAATTTCATGCTCCCAACTTTGTGAGAACAGTTTGGGGATGGCCCCTTCCTGTTCCAACATGACTGCGCACCAGTGCACAAAGCAAGGTCCATAAAGACATGGATGAGTAAGTTAGGGGTGGAGAAGCTTGACTGGTCTGAACAAAGTCCTGACCTCCACCTGATAGAAAACATTTGGGATGAACAGAGCGGAGACTGCGAGCCAGACCTTCTTGTACAACATCAGTAGCTGACCTCACAAATGCACTTCAAACATTCCCATAGACACACTCCTAAACCTTGTGGACAGCCTTCCCAGAAGAGTTGAAGCTGTTATAGCTAGTATATTTTTTCATCTTTCCATAAAACCTGCTCTAAAGTATCACCCAGTGATGCCGTAAAGTCCAAAGCCAGGTTTCTGTTTCCCATTCGTTCTCCTGCGTTGTCACCCTGGCTCCCAATGGACACTACAAGTGGCTATTTAAGCACATTTTATGTAGGTATGTTCCACTGTTGTCACCAACAGGAGATACGGGGCTAAGAAAATCTACACAACCATGGAAGGAGTGCATGTAACCAGGAAGCTTCAGCAAAGAGACTAAGCACTGAGATGTAACATGTCAAGCACCCATTATTTTATTATGTAAAATGGGAACTGTTTATGACACATTGTGCTTTGGTAAACTAAATGTCATTTATTTCAGGCTTGCGTCTACTTTAAATAATTGCAAATTCAGAAAACAGAGTCTAAGGATAAAGCCGATACAGTGTATGAGAAGCTTTGACTTTGCAGGTAGCTGCTGACCATTCTAAGTGGCCTTGATTTATTTTTTATTTTTTGCAGAATTTCTTTTTTTACATTTGCTCTTTCTCAGTTTGGAATTCCTCAATAAGCGTCGCCGCTTTCATTTCCTTCCTTCGTTATGTGTCGACAGCTTAAGTGAAAATTGCACTATCAGCAAATGTGGCCAATTTGACAGATTTTAATACTCGAAGATCATTTCGGACTAAATTTGGAAGGAGAAAATGAAGCTCGGGATGTCAATAATTAGTTACCTCTGTCTGCTCCAAGAATCATTTTATTCACATGTGCTACTCAGCTAATTTAAAGGTTATTACCAATCTCTGACGAGATAAGGCAAATGTCTCTAAAACATTAAAGTCGGAATATGTGGTTAGGAGCGCCTAGTAAAAAAAATATATATATATTTCACTTGGAGATACATTTGAATTGTTTATTGAACAAAAAAAAAAATTCAGCTACAACCAACGGGTTTCGGGGGCAATGGACCCCCCCTTCTCCAAGGCTTGAGCAACAATTTGTAAAGGAAGAAATGCACTTTATAGTCCTGAATCAGGGCTGAGTGTCATTGTGACCTGACTGCAGTGAGGGCAACAGAGTGATCTGTCTACACTCACTGGCCACTTTATTAGGTCCACCTTGCTAATACCAGGTTGGACCCCCGTTTGCCTTCAGAACTGCCTTCATTCTTTGTGGCATGGATTTAACAAGGTTTTGGAAACGTTCCTCAGAGATTTTGGTCCATAGTGACATGATAGCATCACACAGTTGCTGCAGATTTTTCGGCTGCACATCCATGATGCAAATCTCTTGTTCCACAACATCCCAAAAGGTGCTCTATTGGATTGAGATGTGGTGAGTGTGGAGGCCATTGGAGTGCAGTGACCTCATTGTCCAGTGGTGAGATGATTGGAGCTTTGTGACATGGTGCATTATCCTGCTGGAAGGAGCCATCAGAAGATGGGGACACTGTGGTCACAAAGAGATGGACGTGGTCAGCAACAATATTCAGGTAGGCCGTGGGGTTTAAACCATGCTTAATTGGTACTAAGAGTCCCAAAGTGTGCCAAGAAAATATTCCCAACACAGCCCCACTGTGATGCATTTTATGTACTGACACCCAGTGATGGGGAAAAGGTCACCCAGAGCCCAGGGAAAAGATGCCAAACTGTGCTCTCCCTCCCCCTCCTCCCGCCTGCCAGTGCAGCACTCCTGTGTCTCTGTGTATACTACTGCCAACTTTTGAATACAAGAGCACTGCACTGGCAGGCAGGAAAAGGAGGAGAGAGAGCACAGCCTGTAACTCTCTCCGGCTTTCTCCATCTCTTCTCACTGCTCCCAGCGCTGGGCTGACAGGAGTAGTGATGCTGCTGTCACTACTCCTGTCAGCCCTGTAACAGAAGGAAAGAGGCGCCCCCCCATCTCTTTCATTGCACCCAGGGCAGCCGCCCCACCTGCCCTCCCTTTGGCAGCTCTGCTGACACACTTCTTTGGGAACCAGCATTAACTTTTTCAACAATTTCAGCTACAATAGCTCTTCTATTGGATTGGACTACACGGGCCAGCCTTTGCTTTCCATGTGCATCAATAGGCTTGGGCCGCCCATAACCCTGTTGCAAGTTTGCTGTTTTTCCTTCCTTTGACCACTTTTGGTTGATCCTGATTACTGCAGATCGTAAACATTCCACAAGAGCTGCAATTACTCTGACCCGGTCATCTGGCCATTACAACTTGGCCCTTGGCACCTTACACTTGCCTATTTTTTCTGCTTTCAGCACATCAACTTCAGAGTCAACATGTTCACTTGCTGCCTAATATATTCCACCCACAATGTTATTCACTTTATCTGTTAGTGGTCATAATGTTGGCTGATCCATAGTATATATATATATATATATATATACAGTATATCTGGACAATTATAAGTTCAATAAGTCAGTTCATGATCAGATCTCGTTAGCCATCAGTGAGCCACGCACAAGAGGAGGCACCATATACACAAAATACAATGGCATTAAGAATTTTGAACCCCCAGATAAACCATACAGCCAACCAATCAATGTTGAGTCTAATGGTTAATAGCATAATAGGCTGATGTGAGCATTCAACATTGTACTCTTTTCCAGTGTATCAAGAAAAAAAAATTATTGTCACCCTGTTAACATTCAACATAGATTTAACTTTACTGATCTAGAAATAGAGCCATCATAGGTCGCTTCTAAAATTAAGCCCAGCCTGGTGGGTGAAATGCATCACAGAGGTGGTCCCAGGATAAATCTCTAGGTCAGTTTTTGCAGATCGATAAAGTTACATCTGTGTTAAATTTTAACATTGAGATTAACATTAACATTGCTGCTTTCTTCATTCTGGATATACTGGTGGTGTAGGAGCCTCTAGGAGGAACTTCTGTCTGGCTTCTGGCACTTGGTTTGCCAAGAAGGTGGCCCAATATTATGGGCTTATAAATGGTGAACATGTCTTCTGCGTTTTATTCTCTTTATTGAAAGAGATGAAGTCCAGGAATGGACACCAAATCTACTAGAGAACTTTTGAGCCTAAAGTACATATAAGGAGCAAATTACAAAGAAGATGGCAACTCTACCTTTTACATGTTTTCAGATTTTTTTCCCATCTTACTGATGATGTTTTTCAATTTTTTTTACAATATATAGAGATGTTGAAGAACAATGGGGTTAATAAAATGCAGTGACAAAAAAAGGTGTGAAATTGATGTAAAAGCAGCAAAAAATAAATAAAATATTAAAGCCCCCTAGGGAAAGTTCCTTCTCCATCTTACAATGTAATAACACCAATGCGCAAAACCAATAGGAATAAATCTACACTAGGCGAAAAGCATCAACATCAAAAGGTGCTCTCACACTGCATAGCTAGAATAAAGAAAAATAATGTGGCGCATATTCAATATAAACAGTAAATATATAACCACAAGGTGCAATATTCAAAATGCAATATTCATGATGTCATGAAGTCACGTGTTCAGTGACGCAACGCATGAGGGAGGAGGCGGGTGTCGTCACTTACGGTTGCGGCCAAGACCGGAAGTCCTATAGTTTGTCACGCTGTTTGCATTGTTTTTAAACTGTAAGTTACTATGTGGGTTTTACATTAAAACGTTTTTGGATTACTGCTCTATGGAGCCCACCTTCTCTCATTTCATGTAAACTTTATTCGATGATCCACGGAAGTGACCCCTATTTATGAGCGTTCTGTGAATAACCCTAGAAATCAAATGTCTGCTGGGGAATCAGTGCCCCATTGATACAAGAGGCTTGACTAGACCCGTGGGGGTCGCCGTATGAGGTGAGAGGCTGGGGCAAACTATTGTTATACAACGGATGGTGACACTAGGATGAATTGGATGTCTTTCTATCTTTTCTGCACAAAGCACTTTATATATAACATTATATATATATATATATATATATATATATATATATATATATATATATATATATATTAACACTTCGGATGAACTTGATGTTTCCTGTTTATCTGCACAAGCACTTTTTATAATTTTCTGAGAAGTAACTGTTTTTTCTTCATTCCTCGGTCCAGCACCAGATACCTCTTCAGGCCAGAACAGCATTTTGCAATTCTACCTATTCCCTGAGAGCCCCTAGGGAACTCATTATGGGCTTGTGAGTGGTGAACAAGTCTTCTGCATTGAATTCTCTTTATTGGAAGATAAGACTTTTGAGCCTGAAGGACATATAGGAAGCAATTTACAAAGAAGATGGCAAAGCTCCCTATTCCGTGTTTTCAGATTTTTTTTCCATCCTACCAATGTTGTTTACCATATTTTATTCCTATATATACAGATGTTTTGGAGCAATGGGGTTAACTAAATGTAATCAAGGCCCCTAGGGAAAGTTCATTCTCCATCTTGACTCTTTCGAGGATAATGGATAATGTCTACGGACCTTGATGGGAGGGGTGACATGTTTAGAGCTCTGCTTTATGGAGTGCAGTGATGTATTTATCCTTATGGATTGCTGATCTAAGGAATATCCAATTGCCTTCTGGGGGATCAGGAAGGAATTACTTTTTTTCCCACTGGAGCAATTTGGATCATGCTTTCTCTGGATCAAACGTGGGTATAGGATTGTGTATACAAGGAGGCTTTCTATATGTATATACATTTTTTTTTCTATTGGGTGAACTAGATGGACTTGTGTCTTTTTTCAGCCTGACCATGACGCTATGGGGTTGATTTACTAAAACCGGAGGGTGAAAAATGTGGTGCAGATGGGCATGGTAGCCAATCAGCTACTAACTTCATAAATACAGAAACAATGCACTTTAGAATGCAAAAAAATTCACAAAAACAAAGCTGCTTTTTTCTGGACACATTTAAGAGTGCTACTGCGAATTATATTATATATACACGGTTATATATTTATGTTTTTCATCTTTAGTTAAAGCGGAGTTCCACCCAAAAATGGAACTTCCACTTTAAGTGCATGTGACCCCCTGACTTGTCACATTTGGCATGTCATTTTTTTTGGGGGGGGCGTATAACCTCTTTTTAGAGGGATCCGGCTCCCACTTCCCCCTGAGGCACTGCGGCGCCAGAAGGAAAATTACCTCTCCCCCCTCCCTCTTGGCAATCATCTGGGACACGGCACAGGTCCCAGATGATTGCCCGGTCAGTCACAGTGCGCAGCACTGCTCGCATATGCACAGAGATAATCAGAGAAGTAGCCAAGAGGCCCATGGTAACTCTGGAGAAGCTGCAGAGATCCACAGCTCAGGTGAGAGAATCTTTAACCTTTATGGAAGAGTGGCAAGAAAAAAACCATTGTTGAGAGAAAGCCATAAGAATTCCCGATTACAGTTTGCGAGAAGCCATGTGGAGGACACAGCAAACATGTGGAAGAAGGTGCTCTGGTCAAATGAGACCAAAATTAAACTTTTTGGCCTGAAACCAAAACAGTATGTGTGGCGGAAAACTAACACAGCACATCACCCTGAACACACCACCCCCACCGTGAAACATGATGGTGGAAGAATCATGTTGTGGGGATGTTTTTCTTCAGCAGGAACAGGAAAGCTGGTCAGAGTTAATGGGAAGATGGTTGGAGCCAAATACAGGGCAATCTGAGTCTGCAAAAGACTTGAGACTTCACCTTCCAGCAGGACAACAACCCTAAACATACAGCCAGAACTACAATGGAGTGGTTTAGCTCAAATAATATTTATGTGTTATGCCCTGTACACACGGTCGGACATTCTGACAACAAAATCCATGGATTTTTTCCGACGGATGTTGGCTCAAACTTGTTTTGCATACACACGGTCACACAAAGTTGTCGGAAAATCCGATCGTTCTAAACGCGGTGACGTAAAACACATACGTCGGGACTATAAACAGGGCAGTAGCCAATAGCTTTCATCTCTTAATTTATTCTGAGCATGCGTGGCACTTTGTGCATCGGATTTGTGTACACAAATCGGAATTTCCGACAACGGATTTTGTTGTCGGAAAATTTTATAGCCTGCTCTCAAACTTTGTGTGTCGGAAATTCCGATGGAAAATGTGTGATGGAGCCCACACACGGTCGGAATTTCCAACAACAAGGTCCTATCACACATTTTCCGTCGGAAAATCCAACCGTGTGTACAGGGCATTAGAATGGCCCAGTCAAAGTCCAGACCTAAATCCAATTGAGAATCTGTAGCAAGACTTGAAAATTGCTGTTCACAGACACTCTCCATCCAATCTGACAGAGCTTGGGCTATTTTGCAAAGAAGAATGGGCAAAAATGTCCCTCTCTAGATGGGCAAAGCTGGTAGAGACATCCCCAAAAAGACCTGCAGCTGTAATTGCAGAGAAAGGCGGTTCTACAAAGTATTGACTCAGGGGGGCGCTATACAAATGCACACCACACTTTTCACATATTTATTTGTAAAAAATATTGAAAACCATTTATCATTTTCCTTCCACTTCACAATTATGTGCCACTTTGTGTTGGTCTATTATATAAAATCCCAATAAAATACATTTACGTTTTTGCTGGTAACATGACAAAATGTGTTAAACATCAAAGGGTATGAATACTTTTTCAAGGCATTGTATAAACTATTTTTTTTCACACTGGATAGAGTAAAGCCGCATACACAAGAGCGGAATGTCCGACAGAAAAAGTCCTAGGAAAGCTTTTCTTCGTCTATTCCGATCGTGTGTAGGTCTCATCGGACTTTTCTTTTCGAAAATTATGACGGACCTAGAAATGGAACATGTTCCAAATATTTCCGACGGAACCAATTCCTATCAGGAAAACTGTTTGTCTGTATGCTTTTCCAACGGACTAAAAACGACGCATTCTCTGAAGCAAGTACGAGACGGCAGCTACTGGCTATTGAACTTCCTTTTTCTAGTCCCGTCGTACGTGTTGTACGTCACCGCGTTCTGGACGGTCGGACTGTGGTGTGATCGTGTGTACGCAAGACCGCTTGAGCGGAATTCCGTTGGAGTTCCGTCGGAGAAACCTTCGGAGTTTATTCCGACGACAAAACCGGTCGTGTGCGGCATAAGGGAGGGTTATAAGCCCTGTTAGATTTTTTTTTTTTGCCATCTGTGTCCCATTGCGGAGATTTACTGTACCTTCAAATTTTTGGTTGTAACATGAAAAAATGTGGAAAATTTCAATGAGTATGAATAGTTTTTCAAGGCAATGTAGATCTGCTTTTAGCGTTGAGCCAATTTTGCCTCTCAGATAAGCTACCACTGGGCTGCCCTATGCACGTGAAACCCACAAAAAAGGTTCTGGCACAATTTAGCCCCACAACAAAACACATGGTACCATATGTTTTGGATTGGCTTGAAAAGCGTGTACGCTAGATGCATAGGGTCACCATTAGAAATGAATGGCATCTGAGCACGTCTGCAAAAGGCAACACATTTTTCATGCAGTGTGGGAAAAATGCACAATTTTGCGTGTGTTTCAGCGCCGCATCTGGTGTGAACAAACCCTCAATGCAACTTCAGACCGCAATCTTGTTTTACAGGCGGACCAACGTTTTAGCGCTGCTTAATATCAGTCATTTTTCATTTCTACGAATTGGTATGTTTTATTCGGGAGCTTCTAAAGCATCTGGCAACATGAAACATTCTTTTTTTTTTTTTTTCATTATTCAATGTTAATTATGAGAATAAACTGAAAATTTATTTAGGCTTATAAAGAAAATATTCTCAGCTTGGCTAATGATAGGATAATGTTTGTGGAGGTGAAGGACTCGGCTGTGAATGGTGAATGGGAAAAGTTGCAGAAGCAATTGTTTCCTTGAGATAAAAGACTTTTATATGGTGGTGTATAATTAATTACAAGAATATAATGACGTTCAGATATTGCTCGTGGCATGCAGCACAATAAAAGGTTTTATGCAATTTTTAAAGCGTATCTCCAGCCAAAACAGTTTATGTAAGTTCTGGTTTACAGAGAATTGTATTAATGCTTTCAAAAGTTGAATAACAAAAGGTACAAAAGATAATACATAGAGAAGTACAACAAAAAAATTGTAGAAAACGAGAGTATATCATATGGTGCTCAGACATTACAACTAGCTCAAGCGATCACAAAACTATACAAAGTTCTTCACTAGCCAAGGGCAAGTCCAGCAAATATGCAAATTATGGATGCACCCATACCGTTTTCGTATCGCCGATACCGAGTACCGATACTTTGCGATTCGTGTCCACACAAAATGAATGGGTGCAAATTGCACTACAAAGAATTACATGCAATTTGAACAGGCATGCGGTGCGATTTTTGTCCAAATCATAATTGAGTACTCGTGAAAATACTGGGTATCGGCGCCGGTATCGCCGCATCCCTATCCCCTAATGCAAATTCAATAACATTATGTCACATAGTGTAGATCAGTAGGGAAAATATTGCCTATATGGTTATACACCCTGGGGGGAGAAAGAAAATAGAAAAAAGGGGAGAGGGAGAGAGCGGAAGGACTCCAACTTCCAGGACAAGGGGGCTGGGAACCAGAAAAGAAAGGGAAGAGGCATGAGAAGGCCACCACCTGAAAAAAACTGCATAAGGAGTGAAAATAGAAGGGGGGGGGGGGAGAACCAAGAGGAGAACAGGAAAAGGGGACTTACCTGGGAAGAAAACCAGAGAAGAAGGAAGGAAGGAAGGAAAGTGTCCTGGGCAGTACAAACCATTGTGCCATCTCCAAGCAAGCCGTGCTAATAGTCATATCGATAGCTAGGGGCGGTCCAAACCCAACTAGTCATTAAAGTTTATCCAAGGGTCCCAAACCTTCAAGACCTTCAGGAGTGGGTGTCCATGAAATTGGACGAGAGCTTCCCGTTCACCATAATTCCCATAAGGCGTTGTTTAACCTCAGCAAAGTTAAGAAACGGTTGGCGCCAGGCCTTTGCTATGGTCTGCCGTGCTGTCAGGAAGACAAACTACACCAGCTTCCTCTGAGCTTTGGTCAAGGACGGAATGGGCTTGTGCAGCAAGGCTTTACAGGGGTTACGTGGTAGAGTACAAGACCGAAGCGATCTAATCAGAGAGTAGACCTGGGTCTAAAATCTTAAGGCTTTCGGGCAGGACCACCAGATATGGAGGAGAGTGCCAGGCTCCTTACAATCCCAAAAACAAAAAGGAGAAGCAGAAGGAACAAACTTTGCTACTCGTACTGGGGTCATGTACCAGCGAGAGAGCAGCTTGTAAGCATTTTAGTTTATGTAAGTTTTGGATAGAGCGTGGAAGGATTAGAACCTTCCCCTTGTAATAGCTGTATAGGTTATTTATCCTCTCTGGTGACCATTGTCACTGTAAAGCAGCCTTTCTCAACCAGGGTTCCTCCAGTGGTTGTTAGGGGTTCCTTGTGCAATGGCCTGTTCCTGCCTTTCAGATAAGTAACCACTGACAACAAAGATCTTTTCAGCTATTTGTAAGAGGGGTTATTCCCAATGACCACAAATGTAAGGAGCATACTTCCCAGTGACCACCATGCTAATGAGTGGTGAACTCTACATCTAGTAATAATAATTAGCAGGGGTTCTCTGAGCCTGGAAAGGTTTTTCAAGGGTTCCTTCATTTTAAAAAGGTTGAGAAAGGCTGCTGTAAAGAAAAGCTATGGGAAATCCAAAATGGTATGGTTGTCCATCCAATGTAAGAACTCTTGCGGTGGGGACACCTTTCTGGAGATAACTGTGTCTGAGGGGGTTTATCCTCACTTTAGAATTGCACCTTTTGGCCACAAATATATGAAGAACACTTGGATATGGTGTCTACCAGGATTCACAGAATCTCTGTCAAATCATCCAGGATTCCTTGCAAGATCCCTGCAGGGATTTTCAGGATTCATCTGACCTCTACTACCTCCAGGACTTCCAGGGTTCCTAGTAATGATGCTGGGTGCTTCCTATGACCAGAAGGGTATTTAGGCATAGCCTTTAAAGTGAATGGTGCTGTGGCTTGTAGCCAGCTACCTGAAAGCAAATTTACCATAATACTTGCCTGCCAGTTGCCTGTTTGTCCCCAATATCTGACTATTCTTGTGCTTGCTGCTAAACCTTACAGTGCTCTTGGTTGTTTGTTTGGACTTGACTAGTTTTTACTTGGCACCTGGCAGGACCTCTTCCTGGACCTGACAACTCTTTTGCCTGCTGCTTGTCACCACCTCTGTCTGGACCTAAGTACTCTCTTGTTTCCCATCTGCCTCAACCTCTGCCAGCTGGACCTAACTACTCTCTTGTCTGCCACCTGCCACAACCTCTGCCTGAACCTGATCATTCTCTTGTCTACCACATGAACAGTCTCTGCACCATAGCCCTTCTGTTCCAGTAGGGCAATCCTAAGGTGCCTGATTACCAGTTTGCAGCAAAAAAACTAAAAAAAAAAAACAGGTCTATCTCCACCATCAGGAGCTCTGATGAAGAACAGCTGGTACTTAGACTCCAATATTGGGTGGTCCTGTCAGGGGGCACCATAGCACTTAGCCTCATGTTGTGGTTTTAACAGCCTTCACTCTTTGTGGAAGGCTTTCCACAAAATTTTGGAGTTGGGTTGAAGGAATTTGTGCCTATTCAGCCAAAAGAGCATTTTCTAGGTCAGGTGCTAATGTTGGATGAGATGGCCTGGCTCAGAAATAGCATTCAAATTCATCCCAAAGTAGGGTTGAGGTCAAGGCTTTGTGCAGGTCATCTAAGTTCCTCCATATCACATTGGCCAAACAATATTATTATGGAGCTGGCTTTGGGGAAAGTCATGTTGGAACAAAAAAGAATCTTCCTCAAAATGGTACCACAAGGTTGTCTGAAATGTATACTGCAACATAAAACAGTACCCTGCACTCGAAACACTGAACTCAATCATTTGAAGGGGTGTCCACATCTTAATATGACCTAATATAGACCTGGAGGTCATTTGCTGTGACTTCAGGGCCTTGCTACATCTCTAACCTAGTCACAAAATACCAACCTAATCGTTCTCTTCGCTCCTCCCAAGACCTCCTGCTCTCAAACTCCCTTGTCACCTCATCCCATGCTTGCCTTCAGGACTTCTCCAGAGCCTCCCCCATCCTCTGGAAAGCTCTACCCCAATCCGTCCGATTTTCTCCTACTTTATCCACTTTCAGACGATCCCTGAAAACTCATCTCTTCAGAGAAGCCTATCTGGCCCCCACCTAACAACTGTACATTTATCTTCTCAATCAGCACATCACCCATAGTTATTACCTCTTGTATCTCTTGACCTTCCCTCTTAGACTGTAAGCTCTAAGGAGCAGGGCCCTCTGATTCCTACTGTATCAAATTGTATTGTATTTGTACTACCTCAAGTTGTATGTGTCTACCCTCAAGTTGTAAAGTGCTACGTAAACTGTTGGCGCTATATAAATACTGTATAATAATAATAATAATAATAATAGTATTATTAGTATAACAATAGTGTATGCAAGCTATCACATATTCCTTGAAAAGCAAGAAAAGTCTAGAAATCAACAGAATACCATTGCATCCACTAGACACACAACTAGATCACATTAATCAGCAATTTTCCGCTAAACTTTTTATGTATTTTACGGCTGCTGCAGCTGTTGCAGAGGGGGAAAAAAGTGTAGAAATCAGCAGGAGACACAACGCATTTTGCAATCATCGCACCACTGTACTGATGTTAAATGGCAGGCCATTAATGGAAGCAGGACAAGAGAGGCTAAATAGCGAGCTGCGTCTGTTTTCTCCACTCATCGCCATGGAAACTCATACATCTTTTTCTTCCTGTTTCATTTTCCAGCTTTTTTTTTTTCAGGGCCTGATAAAGAGCTGTCTTTGTTGAAGAGTTAATGAACGATGTTCAATCCATACATCGCTGCATCCAGGCTGATTGTAACGAAGATGTGTTTCCTACAACGGCGGCCTTAGTAATATATGCTCTTTTCAGCATCCATTTACTTCAAAATGGAAAATATAGGTAGTAATAGCTGAAACATGTATGACAATGGGAAATTGCAATTTTATGGCATTGTCAAAGCAGTTCAGTTGCAAATGTTTTATCACATTTGTGTGTCCTACTGCTCTTTGCTATAAACATTCAACTGCTTACATCGCTTTCTGCCCTAAAACAACTTAGGCCGACCGGTGTCATGACATCACTGACCTAACATGGCCACACGGCCATATTGGGTCAATATCACTGACCCATCCAACATGAGTACCTGACCTCTTCCTATACAACATGAGTACCTGACCTCTTCCTATACAACATGAGTACCTGACCTCTTCCTATACAACATGAGTACCTGACCTCTTCCTATACAACATGAGTACCTGACCTCTTCCTATACAACATGAGTACCTGACCTCTTCCTATACAACATGAGTACCTGACCTCTTCCTATACAACATGAGTACCTGACCTCTTCCTATACAACATGAGTACCTGACCTTTTCCTATCCAACAAGTGTACCTGACCTCTTCCTATACAACATGAGTACCTGACCTATTCCTATACAACATGAGTACCTGACCTCTTCCTATACAACATGAGTACCTGACCTCTTCCTATACAACATGAGTACCTGACCTCTTCCTATACAACATGAGTACCTGACCTTTTCCTATCCAACATGAGTACCTGACCTTTTCCTATCCAACAAGTGTACCTGACCTATATCCATCCAACATCAGTACCTCACATATTACCATCTAAAATCAGTACCCGGCCTGACACATTTCCTAATTTGACTAAATGGGCACACATTACCATAGACCAACATCATGACATCACTGACCATATATGGCCACATGGCCATATTAGGTCAGTGTCGTTGACCCATCCAACATCAGTACCTGACCTGACAAATGCTCTTTTTGCTAAACTGGCACACATTCCCATAGACATTCCCATAGACCAACGTCATGCCATCACTGACCTAATATGGCCCATCGGGGGTTGACTTCCTCTTTAAGGATGCGGTGGCTTTCTGGCCCCCGCTTCTTAACAACATATTGTCTGTGCGTTCAGCGGGCAAACATCCTGCCGAACATCCTGCCGAGCGCACAGAAAATTCGGGGTGTTCGGCCAGCGCCCGAACAGGCGATGTTCAGGCCGAACTTTGGCGTGGCCCGAACCGTTCGCCCCAACGGTTATTTACATTTATATAGCTCTGATATATACCACAGTGCTGTAGTGTACAGAGGAGACTGAGCCAGTCTTTATTATTATTATTATTATTATTATTATTATTATTATTATTATTATTATTATTTTATTATTATTATGATTATTATTATTAATAATAACCATAATAATAATGATAAAAAATAATAGTGTGCTTGTGGGGTGACATTAGACATTAGAAATAATAATAATAATAATAATAATAATTTTATTATTATTATTAATAATAACCATAATAATAATAATGATAAAAAATAATAGTGTGTTTGTGGGATGAAATTAAAAATAAAAATATTCACATTCTCACCTTTGCCAGAGGAGTTTACACTTTAATGCCAGGCTGACTAATAAAAATAGTTCTAATAGACTAATAAAAATAATAAAAAAAAGTTCCTTGGATAAGTCCTTTAACACCACTGAGGAACAATCCAGACTTTGTCCCAGGTTTAGAAAAAATTTTCCTCGCTAATTCATGGCCACATGGTGAAATTCTGGTCAAACACTTTTTTAAAAATGGAAAACTTTTATCTAGAGATGAAATAAACAGAGATAGCGACCCTCCACAGATCTCACAGTGGAATTACATACAAATCAGACACTACCTAACCAGCAACGAGACAACTCAGCATTGGACTAGACCTCTGACGACACTAGAAGACCTATGTACAAGGACAACCCCACAGAGACATATTATTTCCTTTCTCTACAACTCACTCTTTGTGAGCAACTCGGAGTTCTCCAGTTCCACATGTCAAGCTTGGGAACAGGACCTCAACTTAAACCTGTCAGAGGAAAACTGGGAAAAAATTTTCATGTACGCACATAAGGGTTCACTAAATGTCGCCACTCAAGAATGCTGCTTTAAAATCATCACTAGATGGTATAGAACTCCCACCCTATTGCACAAGTTCTCTCCCCGGACCTCTGACAGGTGTTGGAGATGCAAAATTGAGGAGGGCTCGATGATCCACATTTGGTGGACTTGCCCGCTTATCCAAAATTTTTGGAAAATGGTTCATGAAACCATCACGTCAGTCACCTCAGAAAACTTGAGTTTTAACCCAGCACAATACCTGCTACACTATAATTCAATACCCAAAAGACAATACCTAAAGTCTCTAACTATGTTTATGATAAATGCTGCAAGACATTGTATCCCCTGCCACTGGCGATCTAATTCTATCCCATCAAAAATAGAATGGTTTCGTAGAATAAACAAGATAGAAAGTATAGAAGAACTCATAAGCATTTCTCAAGAAAAAATACTTAATTATGCTTCTACATGGCATAACTGGATAGAATTCAAAAACTCTCAGTCCTATAAAGCAATCAATATTTAATGACAAAAACTACTGTCCAGAAACAAGATCTATAAGAAGGTTCAAGAATAACACACGGAAAATATAAGTTAATTTCCCACTCCCTTCTCCCCCTTTTTTTTTTTTTTTTCTCTTCTTTCCCCCCTTCCCCTCCTCCCCCTCTCTACCTTCTCCATTAAGACACAGTTTAAGCTAGTAAACGATTACTATTTCAATATTGCTACCTGAGTACCGTATATACTCGAGTATAAGTCGAATTTTTCAGCTCATTTTTTTGTGCTGAAAGTGCCCCCCTCGACTTATACTTGAGTCAAGCACTTTTCTGCAGCAAAAAATTTCATTTTCCGAACCGATTTTGGGGCCCCGTATCTCAGGGCCACTTGGTGCTAGGAACCCCAAATTTCGTGTGCAAACCCAGTGGAACTGGTACCACAACATATCCAAAGATGAAGTTCCTAGCACTAAGTGGCCCCAAGATACGGGGCCCCAAAATCGGTTCGGAAAATGTCATTCTCTGCTGAAGAAAAGTGCTTGACATTTTCTGAACTGAATTTGGGGCCCCATATCTCAGGGCCACTCGGTGCTAGGAACCCCAAATTTGGTGTGAAAACCAAGTGGAACTGGTACCATAACATATCCAAAGTTGGGGTTCCTAGCACCAAGTGGCTCTGAGATACGGGGCCCCAAAACCGGTTCAGAAAATGTCATTCTCTGCTGCAGAAAAGTGCTTGACATTTTCTGAACTGATATATATAATTATTACCGGTAATGGTAGTTGTTGCAGATATTAGTATTCCTGCATTCATCTGTGAGATATTCTGCAAGGCTTTGAATGGCAGGCAGAACCAATCCCCGACCCAACCAAACCCGTTCTTCTGCCTCCACCACACCATACAATTCTACAACTGTAAATCCATTACTAAAAGCCACAGGTGAAAATTATTCATGAGAAATCCTCGGAGGATCCTATCCGGTCATTAGGCTGTTCCAGTAACTGGCGTATCCTTTTTTTTTTTTTGGCTTTGGATAAGCCTGCTCAGCCATCCAGGGGATCAAACACAAAGAACAGACAGGGATGAGGCGGTAAGGTGAGTTCTGTACAGAATATAGAGAGGCTGTAAATGAGAAGACTGGGGCTGTGATGTAGGGGGTCTGTGTGCAGCTGGGGGGGGGGTTACTAAAGGCACATAGACTGTGCAACTCTGCAAGTGCATTCGCTCCAGAGCTTGGTAAATGAGGGGGAACTCTGCTGATTTCTAGACGTATGCGGTTTCTTTTTCTATCTGAAAATCGAAATTCGGACTAATTTTTCGTTATTTGGTTGTAATCTGAACATCCGAATTACAATAGCAACAAATTTAAACGAATCCGAAATAACGAAACAAAAAACAAGAATAGAATAAAATGGAATAGAAAATAAAACAATAAAATAGAAAATAGAATAGAATAAACAGATAGAATAAAATAGAATAGACTATCAAATAGAATAAACAAGGATAGAATAGAATAGAAAAGAAAAAAAAAAAGAATGAAATGGAATAGAAAATAAGGGGATAACATAGAAAAGAATAAAAATAGAAAAGATTAAAATAGAAAAAAATGAATAGAATAGAATAAAATAGAATAGACTACCAAATAGAATATAAAAGAATAGAATAGAAAAGAAAAAAAAGAATGAAAAAGCATAGAAAATAAGGGGATAAAAAAGAAAAGAATAGAAAAGAAAAGAGTAAAATAGAAAAAAATTAACAGAATAGAAAAAAAAAAAAAAACAAAACAATAGAATAGCATAAAATAAAAAGCATATATCCGTCTTCCGAAATTGGGATCTTGAATAGAATAGAAAAGAATAGAATACAATAGAAAATAATAGAATAGAATAGAATAATATGGAATAGAATAAAATAGAGTATAATAGACTATCAAACAATAGAATAGAAAAGAATTGAATAGAAAGAAAAAAAAAAGAATGACATTGAATAGAAAATAAGGGGATAACATAGAAAAGAATAAAAATAGAAAAGATTAAAATAGAAAAAAATGAATAGAATAGAATAAAATAGAATAGACTACCAAATAGAATATAAAAGAATAGAATAGAAAAGAAAAAAAAGAATGAAATAGCATAGAAAATAAGGGGATAAAAAAGAAAAGAACAGAAAAGAAAAGAAAAGAGTAACATAGAAAAAAATTAACAGAATAGAAAAAAAAACCAAAAAAACAATAGAATAGCATAAAATAAAAAGCATATATCCGTCTTCCGAAATTGGGATCTTGAATAGAATAGAAAAGAATAGAATACAATAGAAAATAATAGAATAGAATAGAATAATATGGAATAGAATAAAATAGAGTATAATAGACTATCAAACAATAGAATAGAAAAGAATTGAATAGAAAGAAAAAAAAAAGAATGACATTGAATAGAAAATAAGGGGATAACATAGAAAAGAATAAAAATAGAAAAGATTAAAATAGAAAAAAATGAATAGAATAGAATAAAATAGAATAGACTACCAAATAGAATATAAAAGAATAGAATAGAAAAGAAAAAAAAGAATGAAATAGCATAGAAAATAAGGGGATAAAAAAGAAAAGAACAGAAAAGAAAAGAGTAACATAGAAAAAAATTAACAGAATAGAAAAAAAACCCAAAAAAACAATAGAATAGCATAAAATAAAAAGCATATATCCGTCTTCCGAAATTGGGATCTTGAATAGAATAGAAAAGAATAGAATACAATAGAAAATAATAGAATAATATGGAATAGAATAAAATATAATAATAATATTTGATAGTATAATAGACTATCAAACAATAGAATAGAAAAGAATTGAATAGAAAGAAAAAAAAAAAAAGAATGACATTGAATAGAAAATAAGGGGATAAAATAGACGACAATAGAATAGAAAATAATAAAACAGAAAAAAATTGAATAGAATAGAAAAAAAACAATAGAATACAATAAAATAAAAAGCATATAACCGTCTTCTGAAATTGGTATTTTGGTATTTTAAAGAGAAGAGAAGAGAAGAGAAGAGAAGAGAAGAGAAGAGAAGAGAAGAGAAGAGAAGAGAAGAGAAGAGAAGAGAAGAGAAGAGAAGAGAATAAAATAGAAAAAAAACCCCAATAGAATAGAATAAAATAAAAAGCATATATCCGTCTTCCGAAATTGGGATTTTGAATAGAATAAAAAAGAATAGAAAAAAACAATAGAATAGAATAGAATAATACAAAATATAAAAGAAAGAATATAACCATCTTCCTAAATTCGAATTTTGAATAAAACTAATTTGAACAGAATAGATTAGAATATAATAGAAAATAAAAAATAGAAAAGACAATAGACTAGAACAGAATAGAATAAAATAGAAAGAATATAACCGTCTTTCGGAATTCTAATAGAAAAAAAATTAGAATTAGAATATAATAGATTCAAATAGGATTGAATAGAATAGAAAAAGAATATAACCGTCTTTCAGAATTCGAATTTTGAATAGAAAAAATTAGAATTAGAATAGAATAGATTAGAATAGGATAGAATAGAAAATAAGAGAATAGAATAGAATATAAATTAACAGAATGAAAAAAACAATAGAATAGAATAGAATTTTGAATAAAACAAATTTGAATAGAATAGATTAGAATATAATAGAAAAGAAAAAATAGAAAAACAATAGACTAGAACAGAATAAAAAGCATATAACCGTCTTCCGAAATTGAGATTTTGAATAGAATATAAAAGAATAGAATAGACTAGAAATAAAAACAATAGAATAGAATAGTATAAAATATAATAGAAAGAATATAACCAACCTCCATAAATTCTAATTTTGATTAAAAAAACATTTGAATAGAATAGATTAGAATATAATAGAAAATAAAAAACAGAAAAAACAATAGACCAGAACAGAATAGAATAAAATAGAAAGAATTTAACTGTCTTTCAGAATTCAAATTTTGAATAGAAAAAATTAAAATTAGAATAGAATAGATTAGAATAGAATAGAATCGAAAATAAGATAATATAATAGAAATTAACAGAATGAAAAAAACAATAGAATAGAATAGAATTTTGAATAAAACAAATTTGAATAGAATAGATTAAAATATAATAGAAAAGAAAAAAAAACAAAAATTAATAGACTAGAACAGAATAGAGTAAATTAGAAAGAATATAACCTACTTTCGAAATTCGAATTTCGAATAGAAAAAAATAGAATTAGAAATTAGAATTAGAATAGAATAGATTAGATTAGGATAGAATAGAAGAGGATATAATAGAAAATAAGAGAATATAGTAGAATAGAAACTAACAGAATGGAAAAAACAATAGAATAGAATAGAAAAAAATAGTAAGAATATAAACGTCTTCCAAAATTCAAATTTCAAAGAGAAGTCATGCAAATTTGTATAGAATAGAAAAGAATAGAATAGAATAAAAAAAATAGAATAGAATAAAATATACTAGAAAGAATATAACCATCTTCCTGAATTCAAATTTTGAATAGAACAAATTCAAATAGAATAGATCAAAATATAATAGAAAATAATAAACTAGAATAGAATAAAATAGAATAACTGTCTTCCAAAATTCATATTTCAAATAGAATAAATTTGAATGTGAATAGATTAGATTAGAATAGAATAGAAAAGAAAAAAAAATGAAAAAAAAATAGACTAGAACAGAATAGAATAAAATAGAAAGAATTCAATTCAAAATTTGAATTTCCAATAGAAAAAAATTAGAATTAGTATAGAATAGATTAGAATGGGATAGATTAGAAGAGATTAGAATAGAAGAGAATGGAATAGAAATCAAGGGAATATAATAGAATAGAAAATAACAGAATGGAAAAAACAATAGAATAGAATAAATAAAAAAATAGTAAAAATATAACCCTCTTCCAAAATTCAAATTTCAAATAGAAGACTTTCAAATTTGTATAGAATAGAATAAGATATACTAGAAGGAATATAACTGTTTTCCTAAATTAAAATTTTAAATAGAATAAATTCAAATAGAATAGATCAACATATAATAGAAAATAATAGACTAGAATAGAATAAAATAGAATAACTCTTCCAAAATTCGTATTTCAAATAGAAAAAATGTGAATTTGAATAGCTTAGATCAGAATAGAATAGAAAAGAATAAAATAGAAAAAAAAAAAAACAACAGAATAGAATAGGAAAAAAAATAGAAAAAATATAACCGTCTTCCGAAATTTCGAATGGAATAAATTCGTATTCAAATGCCAATTAGGATTGGAATGCTAGTTCGAATTTTCCGAATTTGGTCGAATTTGATAAAATTCAACTGAATTTGGAAAATATGAATCGAATTTAAAAACGAATAAAGGAGACAAAACTGATTTCAAAAATGAATTAAACAAATATAATGAATGTAACTAAATGGAATTATTTAAATATCGATTTGAAACAAAATAAAAAAACACATTTTTTCTGTCTGCACTCGCCCCTCATCCAATCAAGTGCAAGCAAAAATGCCTTTTTTTTTTCCCCTTGCACATGATTGGGTATTCTTTGCACAGTGAAGCTTCCCCTCATTTACTAAGCTCTGGAGCAACTGCACTGGCAAAGTGTTCAGTCTATTGATCTTTAGTAAATCCCCCCCAATGTTTTAATCGGTGGAAATAAAACCCGAATGGACTGTTAATGTTGGGTACTCACCACACTGACATCAGTCATCACACAATGAATACAAAGACATCTTACCTGGAATTAAAAAAAAAAGAAAAGATTGGATGAGTGACACTTGTATTGTATAGGATTCTCTATGGCGGGGGTCCCCAAACTACGGCCCACGGGGGGCCAATCACTTAATGTGCACAGATGGAGGATGAAGGTTGGCAGAGGCTGCCTATGGTCTTCGTTCAACCCCACCCTCCAGGACTCTGATGTAGAGGGGGACTCAGTAATAGACCTTGATGTAAGGGGGCTCTGATGGGGACTGTTATGTAATGGGGGACTCTGATGTAGAGGGGGACTCTGTAATAGACCTTGATGTAAGGGGGCTCTGATGGGGACTGTTATGTAATGGGGGACTCTGATGTAGAGGGGGACTCAGTAATAGACCTTGATGTAAGGGGGCTCTGATGGGGACTGTTATGTAATGGGGGACTCTGATGTAGAGGGGGACTCTGTAATAGACCTTGATGTAAGGGGGCTCTGATGGGGACTGTTATGTAATGGGGGACTCTGATGTAGAGGGGGACTCAGTAATAGACCTTGATGTAAGGGGGCTCTGATGGGGACTGTTATGCAATGGGGGACTCTGATGGGTACCCTGATGTAAGGGGGGAACTCGAATATGAACCTGGATGTAAGGCAGGCTCTAAAGGGGGCTCTGTTGTAAGTGGGATCTCTGATAGGTACTCCGATGTAAGGGGGGGGGGGGGGTGGTGGTGATGGGGATCCTAATGTAAGGGGGACTCTCATAGGTACTCTGATTTAAGGGAGACTGATGGGAACCCTAAAGTAAGGAGGTCTATGATGTAAGGGGGACTCTAATGGGGGTTCTGATGTAAGGAGGGACTCTTATAGGGACCCTAATTTATGGGGGGGGGGGGGACTTTTATGTAAGGGGACTCTGATGGAAACCCTGATTTTTTTTAGGAGAATCTGATAGGGACCCTAATGTAAGGGGGACTCTGATGGTGATTTTGATATAAAGGGGAACTTTGATGGGGACCCTGTTAAAAGGGGGACCCAAATGTAAGGGAAGTGACTGATGGGGACTCTAATATGGACCCTGATGTCAAAGGGGACTCTGATATGGACCCTGATGTAAGGCTGGCTCTGATGGAGACCCTGATGTAAGAGGGGACTCTGATGGTGATTTTTGATATAAGGGGAACTTTGATGGGGACCCTGTTAAAAGGGGGGCTCTGATTAGGACCCAAATGTAAGGGAAGTGACTGATGGGGACTCTAATATGGACCCTGATGTAAGGGGGCTCTGATGGAGACCCTGATGTCAAAGGGGACTCTGATATGGACCCTGATGTAAGGCTGGCTCTGATGGAGACCCTGATGTAAGAGGGCCTCTGATATGGACCCTGATGTAATGTGGGCTCTGATGTGAGTGGAGACCCTAAATGGGACTCTGATGTAGAGGGGAATGCATTGGTGATTTTGATATAAGGGAGATTCTGATGAGGACCCAAATATAATAGGAGACCTCGATGGGGACCCTGATGCATTGGGGGCTCTGCTGGGGACTCTGGTGAAAGGGGAACCTTGATATGGACCCTGTTGTAAGTGGGGCTCTGATGGAGACTCTAATGTAAGCGGGGACTCTGATGGGGACCCTAATATAAGGGGGGACTTTCATGGAGATTCCAATGTAATGGGGACTTTGATGGGGACCAAGATGTAAGGGGGACACTGATTGCAATTTTGATATAAGGGGGACTCTGATGGAGACCCTGCAGTAAAGGGGCTCTGATTGGAACCCAAATATAAGGGAAGACTCTGATGGGGACCCTGATGTAATGGGGGGCACTGATGGGAACTCTGATAGGGACCCTGATGTAATGGGGGGCACTGATGGGAACTCTGATAGGGACCCTGATGTAAGGGGGGCTCTGAGGGAGACCCTGATGTAAGAGGGGACTCTGATAAGGACCCTGGTGTAAGGCAGGCTCAGATATAAGTGGACACTCTGATGTAAGGGAGACTTTGATGGGAACCCTAATGTAAGGAGGCACTAATGGGGATTCTGAAGTAAAGGGGGACTCCAATGGCAATTTTGACATAAGGGGGGGCTCTGATGGGGACCCAAATATAAGTCTCTGATGCAAGGGGGGCCTTGATATGGACCCTGTTGTAAGGGGGGGCTTTGATGGAAACTCTAATGTAAGTGGGGACTTTTATGGGGACACTGATATAATGGGCACTCTGATGGGGACCCCTAATGTAAGGGGGGCTATGATTTTTTTCTTTTTTTTTTTTGGCCCATGAATATTTGTAAAGTATACAATGTGGCCCTTGTACTGAAAAGTTTGGAGACCCCTGCCCTATGGCATCAATTTTATAGGAGTCCTTCCAGTAAATACGTTGTATCAATTATCAATAATTTAACAAATATATCAATTATATTATAATAATATCATATAAACCAAAACACAAGTAGAAAAGTCAGAGAACAACGGCGCCATGCTTCTAACAATATATAAAGTGGTGATCTATTTTGTTTGTAAATATAAAGCGTAGGGAACAATCAGCTTCCTTTATTTGCTCCCTTTTGGTCTGTTAAATATACCATGGGAAGTGTTTTCTTATATCTGCTAAATAATTATCTCTCGATCCTGCCAGAAACCCCCATGAGCTGATAACTTCCTGTGCTGCACTCTTATCAGGTAGACATGTGCACTGCCGAAAAATTCGTTTTTTTTTTTTTAGTTTTTCAGGTTATTCGTTATGATCACAATTCTTAAACTCAAAAATTCAGAAATTCGAAAATCCGAACACCCGAAAATTTTAAAATCTTCAATAATAATTAACTAATAATAAGTAACTAATAAATTATAGGCATTGGAATTTCCTTGCAAATTTGGCTGTTAGCGAACGTAACAAATACGCATTTATTCGAAGTTCCGAATTATCCGAAATAACGAATGCCGCATCTAAACGAATGGAGCAGAACACATTAATAATAAATAATAATAAAAAATAAAAAGTTTTTTTTATTATTATTATGGTTATTTATTATTATTAATTCGTTTAGAAACAGCATTCGTTATTTCGGATAATTCATAACTTCCGATAAATTTGTTTTCGTTACATTCACTAACAGTCAAATTTGAAAGGAAATTCCAAAATCTATAATTGAATAGTTAGTAATAGTTAAGTTATAATAGTAATAGTATATAGTATATATAATATAATAGTTAAATTAGTTAGTTATAATTTAAGATTTAAAAATTTTAGGGCTTTCGGATTTTCAAATTCAGAATTTCCGAATATTCGAATTTTCAACTTTACAAATATTTGGTAAAATTTGCTAAACGGGTTTTCGTTAAGTCGGAAATATCCGACTTAACGAACTTGTGGAAATTTGTTAAAAAACAAATTCGGTACGACACGAATTGCACATGTCTACTGAGCACCATAAGCATCCATTATTTCAGATAATTTGTAACTTCAGATAAATTCGTATTCGTTACGTTCACTAACAACCAAATTTGAAAGGAAATTCCAATACCTATAATTTAATAGTTAGTAATAGTCAAGTTATTATTAGTTAGTTATTATTTAAGATTTTAAAATTTTGGGATTTTGAATTTCCGAATTTTCATAGTTTCGAATTTACGAATATTTGGTAAAATTCGTTAAATGGGTTTTCATTAATTCGGAAATATCCAAATTAACAAATTTGTCAAAATTTGTTAAAAAACAAATTCGGTACGACACTAATTGCACATGTCTACTGAGCACCATAGGCATTCGTTATTTCAGATAATTTGTAACTTCAGATAAATTCGTATTCGTTATGTTCACTAACAGCCAAATTTGAAAGGAAATGTCAATACCTATAATGTAATAGTTAGTTATTTTTAGTTAGTTATTATTGAAGATCTTAACATTTTTGGGTTTTCGGATTTTCAAATTTCGAATTTACAAATTTTTGAATTTCCGAATATTTGGCAAGACTCGTTAAATGGGTTTTCGTTAATTCAGAAATATCTGAATTAACGAATTTGTCAAAATTCGTTAAAAAACTAATTCGGTACAACACGAAATGCACATTTTTACTGAGCGCCATAATCCAAAAGAACTATTTATGTCAATTTTAATATTCAAAGCAAACTCCCCCATCCATCCATGTCTCCATGCTTTATTTTGCTGAGAAATCACCTTAAAAAACACCCCCCTTAGCATTTCAGGCCATGGCCATCTTAAATAAGGGCATATGATTCATGTAATATTTACTTTCTGAAATCCATCTGCTCTTAGCTCAGGCATGCAGTCAGGAGCTAAGGGCAATATCAGGTTCGTTGCTCCCAGCCACCCCCAGAGGGGATAGGGAGGTTATTATAGTCTTGGCTTCAGGTGACAACTCTGCTTCTCCATAGAAACAGTTTTATGAGCGTTGTCACCCTGAGACAGGAAGCAGAACCGGGACAAGGGATGGGCAATAGGGACACCTGCCCTTTGCGCAATGGTTTGCTCTAAGGATGGGGGCACCTTCCTTCTGTTACAAGGCTGACAGGAGTAGTGACAGCGGCAGCGATTTTGACGATTGAGTGACCGCTGGGCTTAGGATCCCCTAAGCTTGCACATTGTGAATGGGGGTGCAGTTTGGTATATTTTCCCTGGGCACTGGATGACCTTGTCTCAGCACTGACAGGAAGTGTTGTAATGATCATGATTAAGCTCCGGGGTGAGCGAAACGCGTTGGAGGCCTGGCCTGGTAGGAGTCCAGGCTGAGGTTGCCACTTGGATTACCACCATTGGACCATATGGACGTGCTGCACCAGGGATCACCTCTTTTCTCTTCCTTGAGGATGTGTTGTAATGGCAGGATCATCAGGTGAAGATAAAGGAAAAAGAAATTCAATGCAGCCACCGCATCTAAGAACTGGTGAATTTCAATATGGGACATTTTTCTTTTCGGGTTTAGATACACTTTAAGAAAAAGCAACCTAAAGGGGTTGTAAACCTTTGCGTTTTTTCACCTTAATGCATCTTATGTTGCCTAGCAGGACATGAGCTGCTGCATGTCCTGCTAGGCTGTCAGCAATGGAGTAGTCAAAGTCCCTGTATACCGAGACCACGGGGCAAAGCTTGAAATGCAAGAAAGTCCCGCATAATCCAGGACTGTTGGGAGGTATGCTCAAACCCTTAGTTAAAAAAAAACTGAAACCAGTTTCAGTTTTTTGCCCCACGGTCACTGTACACCGGGACCGTGGGACAAAGCTTGAAATGCGGGAAAGACCCGCACAATCCGGGACTGTTGGGAGGTATGCTCAAACCCTTAGTTAAAAAAAAAACTGAAACCGGTTTCAGTTTTTTGCCCCACGGTCCCTGTACACCGGGACCATGGGACAAAGCTTGAAATGCGGGAGAGTCCCGCGCAATCCGGGACTGTTGGGAGGTATGCTCAAACCCTTAGTTAAAAAAAAAACTGAAACCAGTTTCAGTTTTTTGCCCCACGGTCCCTGTACACCGGGACCATGGGACAAAGCTTTAAATGCGGGAGAGTGCAGCGCAATCCGGGACTGTTGGGAGGTATGCTCAAACCCTTAGTTAAAAAAAAACTGAAACCAGTTTCAGAGAGGTGCACACAGGTGGTCTACAGAGGATCGACAACTCTTTGCTGAGTCAAAGTTGGAGCTCTCCCATCAGCAAGGAATAGATTTGCTGATTGGAGAACCTTGGCAGTCAGAAAGGAGGGAGCAGGTTGGATCTCTGCAGAGAGACCTCTCTCTAATGAGAGCGTTTCAGATTCAAAGCTAGAACTAGAATCTGCAGGGAACAAGGGAGTTGCTGATTGGTGAACCTTGGCTCTGACTCAACAGTCAGGAAATAGGGAACATGACTTCTGCAGAAAGACCACTCTCCAATGAGAGTGTTTCAGAGACTGGCATGGGTTCTTATATTTGACAGGTGGGGGTACATGTGAGGCTAAGCCCTGGCATCATGGAAACTTTAAGAGTTTCAGAGAGGTGCACGCAGGGGGGTCTACAGAGGTATGACCCACTACTTCTGAGTCAAAGCTAGATCTCTCCAATCAGCATGGAACAACTGATTTGCCGATTGGAGAGACTTGGCTCTGATTGAGCAGATAGGAAGGATGGAACATGTTGGACCTTTGCAGAGAGACCACTCCGGCTGAGTCAAAGCTAGAGCTCTCCAATACGCAAGAAACAAAATATTTGCTGATTGGAGAACCTTGGCTCTGACTCACCAGTCAGGAAGTGTGGAACATGGTGGACCTCTGAGAGACCCCTGCTTCCACACAAAGAAGAGCAAAGATCCTTCTGAGCAGCATGCTGGTTTTGCTACTCCGGCTGTAAATGCTTTCTGAAGAAAACCAACCAACTGTAGGACTTCACACTCCTTTTTGATTCAACGCAACCAGAAGGCATTTAGTGGATTTAAGCTGAAAGTTTAATTGGCCTTAAAAAAAAAAAAAAAGAAAAAACATTCTCTAAAACTTTGTTCTTCCAATTTGGAACACCAGATTGAAGGTTTGAAAAACACAATGACGCGTTTATTTATAACTCAACAATGCAAAGGCGAAAATTACAGCGTTCGCACTGCAAAGTCCACCTCGCCGTCGCTCCGTGTTAATGTCAGGCAGGTAGTTAATTTCATTGGCGGTCATATTTTTATTCTGTACCTCTAGGCATGAGCGAGCTGTGCCGTCTGAAGGGACCTTGTACACATTGACCTTCCATTGTGTCTTCTCCTCATCCGGACTGCATGCTGAATCATGTTGCGAGCGTAATTGTCTTTTTCGCTAAATTAAAGAAACAACAGCAGTATAACGGCGTCTGCGTGTCAGCCGCAGCCAGAGAAGCCATCTCACCGGCTTTCCAAAGTCCTGTTTGACTCCTAATGAAAAAAAGGATTAAAGGAGAATGCGGCATAATTGAGGCTAAACAATATCTGTTGAAATGAATGAACAAACGGTGTTTAATGGCGTATTTGTGTGCCGTCTCGTTCTTTCACGCTAAAGAGTAAATGGAGTCTGAGGATTTAGGGAATGTAGAGAATTGCAGACAATGGAGGAGTCAATTTTCTTCCCTTGCGCGGTAATTAACCTCTCGTCTAATCTCACTAGGAGGTTAGGTTTAAGCGGGAAGATTTTTTTATGGAGACCTTAACAAAATATGCCAAAGAGGACTTATACAGTAGATGTGACCGTAAATGGACTTTAATTTTTGTTCAAGAAGATCTTCACTGAGTGTGATCCAGGGAATTGACCCTTTGGAGCAGTGATTCTCAACCAGGGTTCCTTCAAAGGTTGCTAGGGGTTCCTCCAGCATTGGGCAATTTCTGCCTCTCAGATAAGTTCCCACTGACACCAATGAGCTATCTGTAAGGAGGTAATTCTTCCCAATGACCACAAGTGTAAGGACCATTCTTCCCACTGGCCATCACACTATTGTATCATGAGTTGTAGATTTCAAACTTTTTAGCAGGGGTTCCCCCGAGACTGGAGAACTATTTCAAGGCATTGAAAAGGTTGAGAAAGGCTGCTTTGGAGGGTCAGGAGAACTTTTTGTATTTCTTCCTGTGTGCCAAAATTGGCAAAAATTGCTATATTGCCCTTGGACCAAAGCTTTTTGCTTCACTTTCTTCCTGGGTGGCAAACTTAGCAACTATTGCTAAATTGCCCTTATCGTGGACAAAAACCTTTTTGCTTCACTTGCATTCTTGTAAAGACAACAAAAAGTGAGAAGACATTTCTCCAAAGTGAGTGAAGTCCCCTGTTAGACAGCAGGGAAGTCAGGAATCAGGCTCAGAGACCAGTAGCTATAGCAGTAAAGAGGCTCCCACCGACCAGCAGGATGAGTACACAAGCAGGTCACCCTGGCAGATGACGCAGGTGTGGGGTCTAAGCAATAATCACCAGAGCTCCTCATGGTGGAGATGGGTTTTGCTGCGTCTTAGGAGCCAGGTGGCAGGTCTCAGGATCACCCCACCAGAAGTTAAGCAAGCCATGGTCCAGTAGCAGATGTAGCAGGTAGGGATTAAGCAGACGCGTAGTGATTAAACAAGCCCAAGGTCGATACCAAGTGGTTGCAGGTTGGTGTCAAGCAGAAGTGTAGTCGAGGAACAAGGCAAACATCAGTAACGAGTGGTAGCAAAGATGTCACCAAAAGAAACTCAATAAATGGACAGGCCCAGAAGGACACAATGAACAATAATGAAAAGTTGGAAAGAGAGTTAGTTCTTCAAATGTAACAAATAAAAGGTAGACTTAATGAAGAACTAAACAATGGAAGATGTTCCCTAAAAAAGTCCACCAGTATTGCTAGTGGCCTCACTGCAGCTCTTTTTCCTATTGATGACTTACCATGCCTTGTTCTGCATTGTGTGTCTGTATGGAGACGGTCACCTTGGAAGAGGCAGGGCTTTGCTTCCTCATCTCAGTGCTGCCTCTCTTATGACTGGTGGGGGAAATGATGAAGAAACAGCAAGAGAGGTGGAGGGAGAACAGATACACAGAATAAATAAAACAGAAGCAGGGAGATCCTTCTACTGCATGTCCTCAGGTACAGCTTTCTCTCCAGCAAGGAGAACAGTAAGCAGCACAATATTGACTAAAGATGTCACGGTCAGGGGTCAGTCTTGGAGATCAGTAGCTATAGCAGTAGAGAGGCTCCCAACCAACAAGCTGGAAAAGTATGCAAGCAGGTCACTTTGGCGGATGACATTGGCTTACCCAAGGTGTGGGGTATAAGCACTTACTGGTATTCATCAGAGCTCCTGAGGGTTGAGATGAGTTTTGCTGCATGTTAATATCAGGTCATGATCTTCAGGGTCAACCCATCGGGAGGTGAGCAAGCTAGGGTCCAATAGCAGGTATAGCACAAGCAGAAGCATACAGCGCCTTAAAAAGTATTCATACCCCTTGACATTTTCCACATTTTGTTATTTTACAACCGAAAATGTAAATGCATTTTATTGGGGTTTTATGTGATAGACCAACACAAAGTGGCAAATAGTTGTGAAATGGAAGGAAAATGATAAATGGTTTTCAACTTTTTTTTACAAATAAGTATGTGAAAAGTGTGGCGTGCATTTGTATTCAGCCCCCCGGAGTCAATACTTTGTAGAACCACCTTTCAATGCAATTACAGCTACAAGTCTTTTTGGGGATGTCTCTACCAGCTTTGCACATCTAGAGAGGGACATTTTTGCCCATTCTTCTTTGCACAAAATCTCAAGTTCTGTCAGATTGGATGGAGAGCGTCTGTGAACAGCAATTTTTAAGTCTTGCCACAGATTCTCAATTGGATTTAGGTTTGGACTTTGACTGGGCCATTCTAACACATGAATATGCTTTGATCTGAACCCTTTCATTGTAGCTCTGGCTGTATATTTAGGGTTGTTGTCCTGCTGGAAGGTGAACCTCCACCCCAGTCTCAAGTCTTTTGCAGACTCTAACAGGTTTTCTTCTAGGATTTCCCTGTGTTTGGCTCCATCCATCTTGCCATCAACTCTGACCAGCTTCCCTGTCTCTGCTGAAGAAAAGCATCCCCACAACATGATGCTGCCACCACCATGTTTCACGGTGGGGATGGTGTGTTCAGGGTGATGTGCAGTGTTAGTTTGCAGCCACACAAAGCATTTTGCTTTTAGGCCAAAAAGTTCAACTTTGGTCTCATCTGACCAAAGCACCTTCTTCCACATGTTTGCTGTGTCCCCCACATGGCTTCTCGTAAACTAAAAACTGGACTTCTTATGGCTTTCTTTCAACAATGGCTACCATCTTGTCACTCTTCCATAAAGGCCAGATTTGTGGAGAGTGCGACTAATAGTTGTCCTGTGGACAGATTCTCTCACCTGAGCTGTGGATCTCTGCAGCTCCTCCAGAGTTACCATGGGCCTCTTGGCTGCTTCTCTGATTAATGTTCTCCTTGCCCGGCCGGTCAGTTTAGGTGGATGGTCATGTCTTGGTATGTTTGCAGTTATCCCATATTCTTTCCATTTTAGGATGATGGATTGAACAGTGCTCCGTGAGATGTTCAAAGCTTGGGATATCTTTTTATAACTTAACCCTGCTTTACACTTCTCCACAACTTTATCCCTGACCTGTCTGTTGGGTTCCTTGGCCTTCATGATGCTGTTTGTTCCCTAAGGTTCTCTAACAAACCTCTGAGGGCTTCACAGAGAAGCTGTATTTATATTGAGAGTAAATTACACACAGGTGGACTCTAGTTACTAATTAGGTGACTTCTGAAGGCAATTAGTTCCACTAGATTTTAGTTAGGGGTATCAGCGTAAAGGGGGCTGAATACAAATGCAAGCCACACTTTTCACATATTTATTTGCAAATAATGTTGAAAACCATTAATCATTTTCCTTCCACTTTACAATTATGTTCCACTTTGTGTTGGCCTATCACATTAAATCTCAATAAAATACATTTACATTTTTGGTTGTAACATGACAAAATGTGGAAAATGTCAAGGGGTATAAATACTTTTTGAAGGCACTGTAGTTAGTAAACAAGCTAAAGATCGACAACAAGTGGTTGCAAGTTGGGATCAAGCAGAAGCATAGATGAGGAACAAGCAAAAGTTTGACAGCGAATGGTAGTGGAGATAAGGGCAGCTGCAGGTCTGCCAAGGAGCAAGATATCAGCTGGAGAGAGCATGATAATCTGGCAAACCGGAAGTGCAAAGACATGGCTTAAATTAGGAAAATCACGGGGAAGCAAAGGGTTCAAGGTTCACCAGAAACAAGAGACAAAGCAAGATTGTCCTAAGAGATCAGACAGGGAGCTGTCTAGCATTTCAGGTGGCACAGTGAGCAGAGCTACAGCCAAATACCACAAAGGTCACAGGTTCAGACCTGGACCCTGACAGTCCCCATTGGAAGATTTCAGATGGATTATTTATATAGGCTTATGCATAGGACCAATAAAAGGGGCAATTGAGGAGGAAAAAGGGATTTGGTTTTTGAAGACCTAAATTTTGAAGCAAACCCCTAGATGTGCCTAGTAACAAACGTAATATTGTCTGACTAGTGGCTGCTAGAAACGGTGAGCTCAACCTTTTGAAGAGCGAGGGCCACTTGATTTGGTAACTGTTCGTGGCCACAAAATAACTTAAATGGTTCAGAATTTTGAATGTTTTATTTTGAATAACATAATGAAGATTTTAAACATTCATTTTCCGTGGGACCAATACCTGTTGAATGTGTACCCTCTGTTCGACCACTTGCCGTCCGCGCTATAGCCGAATGACGGCCACAGCGCGGACCTGAATTTCCGGGAGGCCGTCATATGATGGCCTACCCTTCGCACGCGCCCCGCGAGCCCCCTGCACGGCGCATGCAGGGAGCGCTGTGATCACCAAGTCACTGAGACTCGGGTGATCACAGATCCGAGTAAGGGGCCGGTCCCGGCCTCTTACCATGTGATCAGCTGTCGGCCATGATGTAAACAAAAGCTTGGTAATCGTTTTATTTTTCTCCTCGCGCTGACAGCATGAGGAGAAAAAAAAGCCGATCACCGGCTTAACTGCAAGGGACATTGGTCCCGAAGAGGAAGAGGCAATTATGCCTCATCTGTGCCCAACAGTACCGCCTGCCAGTGCCACCCGCCATTGCCACCTGCCAGTGCCCACAGTGCCCACCAGTGCCACCTATCAATGCCCATAAGTGGTGCCAATCAGTGCCTCCTAGCAGTGCTACCTATCAGTGTAACCGATCAGTGCCTATTATTGCCACCCATCAGTGCCCATCACTGCCACCTATCGGTGCCCATTAGTGCCACCTCATCAGCGTACATCAATGAAGAAGAAAAATTACCTGTTTGCAAAATTTTATAACAAAATATTAAAAAAAAAATTAAATTTGGTCTTTTTAAATTTTTTTTAAGAAAAAATAAAAGCCGCAGAGGTGATCAAATACCACCAAAAGTAAGCTCTATTTGTGGGGAAAAAATGATAAAAACTTAATTTGGGTACAGTGTAGCATGACCGCGCAATTGTCATTCAAAGTGCATCAGCGCTGAAAGCTGAAAATTGGTCTGGACTGGGGGGGGGGGGGGGTTTAAGTGCCCAGTAAGAAAGTGGTTAATCACAAAAAGAAAGAGTGGATGACACTAGTGTGCACACTGAGGCTGGGTTCACACTATTGCGAATTGGAGGCGGGTTCCCTGCCTCCAATTCGCAATAACAGGAGATTTTGAACGGTTCTCTATGGAGCCAGTTCACATATCTCCGCTGAGGCTCCGTTGCCAATTTGCACAGGAGTCCTAACTCATAGGTGAACACAGAAGCCAGCAGCACATGGTGAATGGAACCACAAATCTAGAAGAACCACTGCAGCGAGGAGGTAAGAATTTCACAAAAATAAATCTGGAGGCTAGACCCTGACACCCTTCATTTCTTGGGTTCTAGTTCGTGAATAAAGTCAACCTAGTGGCCAGGGCTTTTCTTCTCGGAGAACAGGTGCAGGAACTCCCCCCGTCTGAGTCACCCCTTGTCTCTGCCCCCTACCCACCTCTGACCACTGTCCCTTGATGCCACCCCCTACCCACCTACCAGTACTGCCCCTTTTAGAGAATACAGAACCAAGTATAATTTTGTGGTGCTAAATCATTTGTATGAAACATGTTAATGATAAAAAGAAAAGCAGTAAAATAGATCCCCTGCAGTCAGCAACAATAGAATCCCAGCAATAGATCCCCACACAACAATAGATTCCCCCAACAACAATGGACTCCACCCCAACAACAATAGATTCCCTGCAGCAACAGTGAACCACCCACAACAAAATATCACACCCAGTAACTAAATATGCACCCAAGCCACATTAGACCCCCCCCCCCCCCCCAGCAGCAAAAACAGATCTCCCAGCAGCCAGCATCAATGGATCCTCCAGCAGCCAGTAAAAATAGACCTCTCCCTCCCTCCCTCTCCCCCAGTAGATCCCTTATAGCAACATAAGATCCCCCAGCAACAAAAGATTCACCATCAGCAACAATAGACCCTCACACAAAATCAGATGCTCACCAGTGACAATAGATCACCCAGCAGCCAACATCAATAGACCCTCCAGCACACCCCGCACCCCATGCTATTACATACATTCAGTGCTGGAGGTGCCGGTGTCTTGCCGAGAAAGTTCCCCCTGGCGCATAAGGACCCCCCTGTACTGCGCAGGCGCAACGCTTGCGCAGTACGAACAACTAAGGAGCCACCGAAAATAGCCGAAGCTGAAAACCTTCAGTCAGCTGTACATGGTGCCTGCGCCCTGGGTCCAGGTTCAAGCCCCAAAATCCAAGTGGACCTAGAGGTAGAATAGAAAAGTGCTGAGTGAAGCGAGGGTGTGCCCGAAGCGTGGCGAGAAAAGCGAGCCCGCCAGGGGCCCTCTTACAGGCGCCGTGTACAGCTGATTTACAACTATTCGGCTATTTCTGCCGGCTCGTACTGCGCAAGCGTTGCGCCTGCACAGTACAGGGGGGTCCTTATCCGCCGAGTGAAACTTTCTCGGCAGAACACTGGAACTGCGTTCCCCCGCGTTCCCGCTGAAAAAAAGCCCTGCTAGTGACCAATTTTATCAAAATTTCAGGCAATGCCAGGTTAGCAAAAAAGACCTAGCAAAGGCTTGGCTTCCTAAATGTAGGTGCTTATCCCCACCCTCTGGTGCTACAGCTTGGCCAACCACTACCCTCTGCGCCTCTGAGTGGCTCTCATTGGCCAATGAAATGCTCTTACTGGATGGAGAATAGCGGATGGACATGGCTTAGATCAAACTCTGAAAAGTCTAGCCCTTAGCGGCCAATTGAAACCAGGATTACAGGGGCATACAAAAGGGACTTTTTCTACTTGAAAAGTTAACAACCAAAAAGTCTTTTACGACCTACTTGCAAAACGCTGACCGGTTCACTTTAAATCTCCTAGTAGCCCTAGTGAACTTTTTTTTTTCCGCCCAACTATAGAAAAAGTTATTCCTACAGTAAACTTGTGGTCATATTATTGCGTTTTACGGATTGCCTAGGAGACGCATCTGACTAGGTAAAATGTGGTTTGTATTTTAGACCCCATGGCAGAGTAAAAGGAGCGAAATAAAATGTTCTGAGACAGTCTGTTTTTCCTTCATTCTGTTAATAAATCACAATCCACCGAAACCCGTTATGTCTTTTGAGAAGCAGCAAAGTCTGCAGCCGCCAAAGATCAGCCATAAAAATTACAGTGGATGGTTGTGTGCAGATGGCTCCCCGGAGTAGACGGGAACACTGGAAAGTAATGCTAGATGGAGTCAGGTTGAATAAGTAAGTATGTGTGTTTATGCCATGAATTAAATATGAGGCTCGGAGCGAGGATTTACGCCACCTGATTCCACCAGAGTGGTGATAAATTTGCCGCCGCTCAAAAATATTTATCATACCAAATGTATTTATAAATTTGATTTGTTGAAAGAGTAAGTGTGTCGCAAAAGTGCATCAAAGTTTTCTAGATAGTTTAAAGGTATGCTTCAGTCTTACCTGAACAATTTAGTTTTTAGAGACGCGTGGAAGCGAATTGGGACAACCCTCTTCCCAGGATGCTGGACAAAGCTTGAGCGTGTCCCCGCTGAAAAAGTTACTGATCATAAACACTGTTCCTTTGTTTCATTAAATCTGCCATGAGTCCTGAAAACCACTTTGATCCCACATAGGGTAGTCGCGTTAGGATATGTAAGAATAGGCGTAAATGGAAATTGCAAAAGCTAAAGCCAGCATGAAGTGCTCAAGCTGGTCATAGAGCTGGTCAGCAGAGGGAAGCATGGAGTGCTTAAGAATTTCCCGGTAGAGGGCTGCGCTGACTTTGGACTAGATAAAACACAGTTGACCAACACCAGCAGATGACACGGCTCCCCAAGTCATCGCGGACTGTGGAAAATTTTGCATTTCATTTGGAAATCTAGGTCCCATAGTCTGGAGGAAGAGAGGAGAGGCACAGAACCCAAGTTGCACGAGGTCCAGTGTGAAGTTTCCCCAGTCAGTGATGATTTGGGGAGCCATGTCATCTGCTGGTGTTGGTCCACTGTGTTTTATCGAGTCCAAAGTCAGTGCAGCCCTCTACCAGGAAATTATTGAGTACCTCATGCTTCCCTCTGCTGACCAGCTTTATGGAGATGCTGATTTCATTTTCCAGCAGGACTTGGCACCTGCCCACACTGCCAAAAGTACCAATACCTGGTTTAATGATCATGGTATCACTGTGCAAGATTGGCCAGCAAACGTGCCTGACCTAAACCCCATAGAGAATATGTGGGGGTGTTGTCAACAGGAAGATGAGAGACACCAAACCCAACAATGCAGACAAGCTGAAGGCCACTATCAAAGCAACCTGGGCTTCCATAACACCTCAGCAGTGCCACAGGCTGATCACCTCCATGCCACGCCGCATTGATGCAGTAATTCATGTAAAAGGAGCCCCGACCAAGTATTGAATGCATACTATACTGTACATGGACAAACTTTTCTCAGTAAGCCAACATTTTTTTTTTTTTGGTCTTATGTAATATTCTAATTTTGTGAGATACTGAATTTTGGGTTTTCACTAGCTGTAAGCCATAATCATCAAAAAAAAAAAGAAAAAAAGAAAAAGAAATGCTTAAAATGTATTACTGTGTGTAACGCATTTATATAAAATATAATTTTACTTTTTAAATTTAATTACTGAAATAAATTAACTTTTTGATGATGATATTCAAATTTTTTGAGATGCACCTGTATATGTTCTTCAGGTCACTGACAGCTTTGTTATCCACTTTTTGCCGATAGGCCGTACCCGTACATTCTTGGGTTGAACTGTTTATACCAGGGCTGTTGGCTGCAGCCATGACCTGGGGCCTCTCCTTTTCTGCTGACAATGCTCTTTAATGTAAAATCGATATTAGCAGCTAAATAGCCACTAAATCGCTTTTACATGCGGCAGAAGGGGCCCTCCCGCCGCCTTGCCGGGCTCTTATCCCTCTCCCGCTGCCTTCCTGAGCTCTGCCATACCAACTTACCACCAGCTTACTATAGAGATGACCAAGGACCGTAAACTCCTCCGTCATCTCTATGCTCTAAGAAACTGGAAGTAATGAGCATTTGGTCACTTTTGGTTTTGCTCAGATGTAAACAAGTCATTACCGGCTTGTGAAAGCATCTGATCAAACAAACCTTGCTAAGAAGGGGACTGGAGGACCTTAGTTACAAGGAATGACTACAAACACTAAACTTATTCTCCCTGGAAAGGAGATATGATAGCGATAAACAAATACCTCTATTGTGATTCCAGCATAGGGAGGAAACTATTTAGTTTCAGTGACTTAAATCAGAGTTCCACCCAACTTTTGAACTTTTTCTTAAAGAAAAGACCACTTTCCCTTACCTTAGTGGTAAACAGGTGAACTTCCATCCCAGCCTCGCCGTAGCGAGGTACTTCATGTCCTCTTCTGGCTCTGCCCCTCCTCCTTCCTCCCGCTGCCTTCTGGGTCCTGTGTGTGTCCCAGAAGACGATGGGGCCATTCAGAAAGCCCCTGAAGCCTGAAGGCTCCACTGCCGGTTTCCCTTAGCTATTATGGTGGCGCCTGCACCTGATCCAATGGACGGATCAGCCTCGGGGGGGCCGACATTGCGGGCTCCCTGGAGAGGTAAGTGTCCTTATTGAAAGTCAGCAGCTACAGTGTTTGTAGCTGCTGACTTTAAAAAAAAAAACTTTTTTCAGGGTGGAACTCGGCTTTAAGAAGAGACATGGCCACTCATTGAAATTGGAAGAGAAGTGGTTTAACCTCAAACTGCCTAGGGGGTTCTTTACTGTCAGAGTGGTAAGGATGTAGAACTCCCTTTTACAAGTGGTGGTGCTTCTAAAAACTCTTATGCCCCGTACACACGATCGGAAATTCCACCAGCAAAAGTCCGTTGTGAGCTTTTGGTCGGAAATTTTGACCGTGTGTATGCTCCATCGGACTTTTGCTGACGGAATTTCCGCCAGCAAAAGATTGAGAGCAGGTTCTCTATTTTTCCAACGGAAAAAGTTTCTATCGGAAATTCCAACCGTCTGGAGCAATGCAGACGCGCAAAATTCCTACGCATGCTCGGAAACAATTAGACGCATGCTCGGAAGCATTGAACTTCATTTTCTCGGCTCGTCGTACGTGTTGTACCTCACCCCGTTCTTGTCAGTTGAAAATTCAGGGAACTTTGGTGTGACCGTGTGTATGCAAGGCAAGCTTGAGCAGAATTCCATCGGAAAAAAACATCCAAAGTTTTTCTGACGGAAATTCCGATCGTGTGTACGGGGCATTAGATGGGCATCTTAGTGAATGCAATATACAGGGATATGGAAAAATGATATTGACATAAACACACACACATATACACACCTATATAGGTTGAACTGGATGGACTTGTGTCTTTATTCAACTTTACCAACTATGAAACTATGTTGGCACAAACCCCTCCTGAGAAATGACATGAAGCCATTGTTGGGGGTGCATGTGGACAGTACAGGGATAGGGTCACCCAGCACCCAGGGCAAAGATCCAGCATTGTACCCCCCTCCCCCACTGGTAATACATGCCTTAAAAGGGGTATACCACCCTGTGCCTATTCTTAGCCCCCTTGTTCGTCTGTGCCTATGGCAGCTACCCCTCCTGCCCACCCCTTGTCCCGACCCTGCGTGTGGACAGGAGGTAGACTTGATCAGGCTGCAGGAGAATGCTAGTCACAACACGATTGTGTTTTCTGCAGCATGCAGAGCCCCCCTCTGCAGAAAGAAGAAAAAGAGGAAAATAAAGTGGGGATGTCATGTGACTCGATCATAACCTCAGAAAAACATATTCATACATTTTACCTAGCATACATAGAGTATACATAAAGAAATAATAAAAATAAAATGGGGGTTACAGAAAGGGGGGTGGGGGGAGGGTAGTCAGTGGGGCAAGCCATTCAAATAAGCCAGTATTGAGCTTAAAAATTAAATAAAATACTGTACATTGGACCACAAACCATTATAGTTCACCTTTAAACAGCTAATAAAATGGGAAGGGTATGGCATATCAGTTGACGTTCAGACTAGGTACAGTACTTGCTGGCCGTGAACCTAGCCAATCATTTCACTTATCTCCATCAGCCATAGAACCTGTGCAATTGCTCAGTGTGCACCCGTAATTATGGGTTCGCCACTCCGCCAGCCGTATCAAGACCAAGTACATGTGCTTTTTTTTTTTCTTCAAAATTTAACCTTCATATAACTTCTCATTGCTCCACGCGGATCTGCTTGGCGAAGCTTCAGAAATAAATTAACTAATGGGACGATAAACAACCAATTTTCCGTACAACGGTCAACAGTAAAAATGTTTATTGCATGAAATGTCGCATTTCATGCAATCTTTAATCTGCCGCTCCAGCTCCCGTCCAATCAACTCTCCTTCAAATTGCATATACAGTAGCAGTGCTAATTCCCTGCTCCGACTTCCAATTTAATCTCCGATGAAAAAGCACTTTTATTAAGCCGAATGCCTTCTCCGTTACGGTGTGAGACATAAAATTAGAGCCTGTCTGGGTTTAATCACCCCCCAATTTCATCACCAGCCTCTCAAAGCCTCATTTATCAATAATTAATACATAAAGATGACTGCAAATCTATTCCATCTTCAAAGAGCCAACTGTAAAGTTTATTAATGAAGAGAAAGTGACTGCTGGATGAAAAACAAGCTCTCCTCTCTCTTGAAATGACACCAGCAAGAGGTTTGCCCACCGAAGACTTGTAAAACGGTTGTTCTGTTACACAGCGGGCAACCTTGGGCAATGCAGCTGCACATCACCTCCGCCGTGCTCTATCAGCCAGTTGGTGCTCCAGCTGTTACTGAACTACAACTCCCATGATGCTCTGCACGTTACAGCCTGTAAAACACTTCAACAGCTGGATTGCCCGTGGTTGTAAAGTTCTGATTTATAAATGAGTGACCCGGGAAAAGGAACGTTGGGTAGAAAATATAAAAAAATGAAGACTGGAAATCATTCAATGAATGCCTTTAAAAAGTCCTTTTAGAGCTCTGGAAGACGGTTGTATTACACATGGGCTCTCTTACATTGACTATCCCTGTACTCCAAGTCTAGGGGCCTGTGTCAGTGGGCTTTTGTTCACTTCAAACTGGTTTCACATTCCTATACAAGTTTATGAGGATGCAAAATCTGCTAGAAGGAGGTCAACTGCAGCTCAAATGCACCTGTCAAAGATTTTTTAAATAATCACAGAATTGTCTCAAACTGGTGTCATCTGGGGGTGAGTAGATGGTTCTGGAACCTAGAGTGGGTGACCTGATGGTAGCTAAGTAGGCTTTGCAAACCTAGGGGTTACCACAGTAACCCTGGGTTGTGTAGGCAAAACTCTAATATGGAGATTGAAGCACCACACCAAAAGGTTCAAATTCAGAATAAAGTTTTATTTTGGTATAGCATCCAACATTTTTGGAGAGCCCAGCATCACCTCCTTTATGATGGCTTGCGTGCTCTGCAACATAGTGCCTTTCAGCCGCTGGTTTGGGATGGCATCAATCTGATGTCAACCTGATGCCACCAACACAAACACAAACCCAAAGCCCAAATATCATCCACATGGACTCATTTTCAATTCTCTCTGGGCAATTTTTAAACCCACGCCACTCCCAGCCATTTACTATTTAAAAAAAAAAGACTTTAACACCAATTTGATTGCACCTGAGTCTGGTGTCACATGACCCTACACGGAGACTCTTCCAAGAAAGAAGACCAGTGATCTCCCACTGCAGTCTCACTGACCAGTATTGTTATTGACCCCGATTGTGACATTATGAAAGCACCACTGAAATTTTCAGGACCCTGTGAGTATCCCACCTACCATGAGGTCAGAAATCCTAAGGAAGACAGGTGCTGGACATGTATCTCCAACGAATAAGACAATGCCTAAAAAAGACTGATGGCTTAAGTTTGGTCACAAAGCGGGTGGGGATCTCCCCTATTGAGAAGTATGTGTGTAATTGAGCAAGAAGGGACCCCCAAACAGACATTCTTGGGGTTTAAAAGTATTATATTAAATTTGAAATTGGCAACAGGAAAAAGTAAAAGGTCAGCCAATGTGTTTCAGGGGCCAAAAACAATCCCTCTTCATCATGGCTTTAGCACTTGTCAGAATGTTTGTAGGACTCCTGGATAGGGATGGGCCGAACACCCCCCAGTTCGGTTCGCAGCAGAACATGCGAACAGGCAAAAAATTAGTTCGAACACGCAAACACCGATAAAGTCTATGAGACATGAACGTGAAAAATCAAAAGTGCTAGTTTTAAGGGTTAATATGCAAGTTATTGTCATAAAAAGTGTTTGGGGACCTGGGTCCTGCCCCAGGGGACATGTATCAATGAAAAAAGTCATTGAAAAAAACGGCATGGGATCCCCCAGTCCATTACCAGGCACTTTGGGTCTGGTATGAATATTAAGGGGAACCCCGAACCAAAATTAAAAAAAAATGCTTGGGGGTCCCCCCAAATTCCATACCAGGCCCTTCAGGTCTGGTATGGATATTAAGGGGAACCCTGCACAAAATTTAAAAAAAAAATGGTGTAGGGGTCCCCCTCAAAAGGGTCTGGTATGGAAACCCCAGGCCAAAATTTCAAAAAAATGGCGTGGGGGTCCCCCCAAAAACCCATACCAGACCCTTATCTGAGCATGCAACCTGGCAGGCCGCAGTAAAAGAGGGGGGACGAGAGAGCGCCCCCCCCTCCTGAACCGTACCAGGCCACATGCCCTCAACATGGGGAGGGTGCTTTGGACAAGGGCCTCATCCCCACAACCCTTGCCTGGTGGTTGTGGGGATCTGCGGACGGGGGGCTTATCGAAATCTGGAAGCCCCCTGTAACAAGGGGACCCCCAGATCCCGGCCCTCCCTGTTTGAAATGGTAACGGGTACATTGTATGTATGTGTCAAGCTTTTAAAAAACCACAAGACACACTTTGGGACAAGTCCTTTATTAAAAAATAAAAAAATGAAAATGTCCCACGAAGTCCATTCATCTTCTTCTCTCGCTCCACCGACGTACCAAAACAAAACAAAAAAACACCCCCCCGCAGGCCGCCACCGATCCGCTTCCATGGGAGGCTCCCACTGTCTGACGCGTCCTCGCAGGTGACAGTTCTTTTATAACTGAGGGTGGTGCCACACGGTGATGTGCCCGTGTGCACCATTTGACGCAGGGGACTTCCCAATGGCTTCCCTGTGCCGTCAGAGGGGGGGGCACCGTTTACATAACCGGGTGGCCCCGCCCCCCTCTGGCGCCCCGGGAAAGCCATTGGGAAGTCCCATGCATCATTGGGTGACCACCACCCTCAGTTATAAAAGAACTGTCACCTGTGAGGACTCGTCATTACGGCGGTGCCTCCCATGGAGGCGGATCGGTGGCGACCTGTGGGTTTTTGTTTTTTTTTCGGTCCGTCGGTGGACCAAGAAAAGAAGATGAATGGACTTCTTGGGACATTTTTTTACATTTTTTTAATAAAGGACTTGTCCCAAACCGTGTCTTGTGGTTTTTAAAAAAATTTACACTTTTTTTGTGAAATGGTAGGGGCACAATGTACCCATTACCATTTCAAACAGGGGGGGCCGGGATCTGGGGGTCCCCTTGTTAAAGTAGGCTTCCAGATTCCGATAAGCCCCCCGCCCGCAGACCACCACAGCCACCGGGCAAGGGTTGTGGGGATGAGGCCCACCCTCCCCATGTTGAGGGCATGTGGCCTGGTACGGTTCAGGAGGGGGGGCGCTCTCTCATCCCCCCCTCTTTTCCTGCAGCCTGCAAGGTTGTGTGCTCGGATAAGAGTCTGGTATGGATTTTTGGGGGAGCCCCATGTCATTTTTTTTTATTTTAGCGCAGGGTTCCCCTTAATATCCATAACAGACCTGAAGGGCCTGGTATGGAATTTGGGGGGATCCCCATGCAATTTTTTTTTTTATTTGGTTCGGAGTTCCCCTTAATATTCATAACAGACCCAAAGGGCCTGGTAATGGACTGGAGGGATCCCATGCTGTTTTTTTCAATGAATTTTACCTGTATTGCCGAGAACCGACAATTCACTATAGCCGCTATTACTTTTAAATGACCTTTTATCCTTTAGAAATGTCATTTTGTGCAGGGACTGTTCTAAATACGGGAAAAATGCGCCACTTTACAGGCATACTATAGACACCCCCCCAGGTACGAAATTGAAAGGAATATTTCACTTTTATTGTTTCACCTTAAGCATTATTAAAATCACTGGTCCCAAAAAAACGTCCAATTAAAAAAAAAAAATGTTTCATTGACAATAACGTGCATATAAGCCTTTAAAATGAACACTTTCGATTTTTCATGTTAATGTCCCATAGACTTTAACGGTGTTCCGGCGGCTTTCGACTTTGCCCCAGAACACCGCATGTTGTTCAGTGCTCGCTAGACCATCCGAACAACCAAAGTTCGGCCCGAACTTAGGCTCGGGCCGAACCGTTCGCCCATCCCTACTCCTGGATATATCAATCTATACCAGGAGGATGATCATTGAGTGGAAGGCTATGTTAGCAGCAGATTAGCATGATCAAATAGGAGGTGTCCAACTCAGAATGTAGCAACATGGGCATGCGAAGAAGACTCTTCTCACTGGGCACTCTAGAAGAGAGGAAACTTATAACCATGCGAATCCTATTTCTACAGATTTATGTATTTGGTCCTTTTTTAAATTTTTTATAACTAAGGCAATTAGCTAGAGGGACATGGGCAAAACAAGGAGGACATTTTGACACAGAAGAGGCCAGGTAATCCTGTTGACCAATTTTAAAGGGAAAGACACATAATATTAAATCAATCTAATAGATCTTCCTTCATCCAACCAACTGATTAAGGCCTGGTTCACACCTATGCAGGTTGCAGTTGATGCATATTCCAGGTGTATTTTGCCTTTTCAATACACTTTTTTGATCCATTGAAGTCTATGAGACCAAAAACACAACCTGCTGGTCCCTGGCCCTTTCCATAAAATGCATAGATGTGAACGTGACCCATAGGAAACCATGTTAAATGGACTGTAGTGTATTTCTGCAAAACCGAAAACGCACTACAAAAGTCATTAGGTGTGAACCAGGCTTAAGGATTTGGACAGGGAAACTCTATGGACCCCATCTAAGCAGAGGGAAGGTCACATCTACATCTTCTGCAACCTCTGTCTCCAAACATGCGAGGCAATGACAGAGTGCACCAACATCTAGCAAGCTTTTCTCCCCTGCCGGTAGGTTAAACATAGATTGCTAGACCAAAGCCAACCTGACTGAAAGAGTATTGAAGGATCCACAAAGGGATTTGCTGTCAGTCAATGGCTGCCCATTATCAGCAATAATACACAGCCACTGAAACATTAAACGTTTAACACTCCAAAGAGGATAATTACTCCGCCAAGGGTTTACACAGCTGTGACTCCAACAATACAATCTCATTATGTCAAAGAAAGAGGAACCACCTACTGAGCCGCGGAGTCTGCGGAGACCGATTCTCCAATTCACCGTCACCTCTCCCATGGATGTTGTCGCTTTTTCTGTTTCAAAGAATATATCTGCTAAATGGCTCATCCTGGATTTCTTATTTTTACCCAGCTTTTTTGATCTTGGGGTGAGAGCATTTAAACAAATTACAGCTATGAAAGTATACAATTCTGAATGCTGAAAAAACCCACATCCATGGAAAAAAAAAAAAAAAAAAGCTTGCAGTCAGAGCCAGATAACCTAGAACAGTGGTAGGCAACCAGTAGCCCTCCAGCTGTTGTGGAACCACATTTCCCATGAGGCATTGCAAGGCAGGCAGTTACAATTACTCCCAGAGGCATGATGGGACTTGTAGTTCTGCAACTACTGGAGGGCCCCAGGTTGCCTACCCCTGATCTAGAAGGCAACCAAGGCAGGATCCTAAGGTGTTCGATGTCCAAGGGGGCCCAGCTACACCTACATCATCCTCAGTAAAACAGGAAAATCACGCAAGTGGTCAAAGCATGTACAGTAATTTTCAAGGGGACCCATTCTGCCTTAAGCCATTGAAGGCCAAAAAAACCTTATAAAGCAAGACCTAATGTGGCACTGTGGCCATTTCAACCAAAGCCACCCGGCTCCCCCCACACCCTGAAGCCTCCCCCAGATTTTTATATATAAAAAAACCTTAATCAAACCTATTTCTTAGTCTTCCATCCAGTCTGGTGGCAGCATGGCAGAACTTTTTTTTCCTCTGGTGGTAGTGGCCATTTTTTACAACTGAAAGTTTCACGTGTAATGATGTGTGAGTGCCCTGAGTACCTAACCTCCAAAACGGACATGATGAGGCCAACCTGGGGGGGGGGCATGTTAAAGACAGACTGGACCCACAGGAAATGGGCATGATGCCCTGAGAAGGACCAGCAGTGAGAGAAGAAAGTCAGGGGCAGCTCTGGAGCATGGAAAGGGTAAGTAGAAGTTGTCAGTATGTATTATACAGTATACAGAAGGGGGAAGGGGGGAATTAAAAAAAAAAAGAAAAGGTACTTTAAATTACCCCAACAGCGAAAAATGATGCTGGATGTCCAAGGGGACCCAGCTACAACCTACATCATTCTCAGTAAAGCAGGAAAATCACGCAAGTGGTCAAAGTATGTATAGTCGTTTTCAAGGGGACCCATTCTGCCTTAAGCCATTGAAGGCCAAACAACCTTTTAAAGCAAGGCCTAATGTGGAACTGTGGCCATTTCAACCCAGCCACCCGGCTCCCCCAACACCCTGAAGCCTCCCCCAGATTTTTATATCAAAAAAACCTTAATCAAACCAATATCTTACAGTCTTCCAACCAGTCTGGTGGCATCATGGCAGAACCTCTTTTTCCTCTGGTGGTAGTGGCCACATTTTAGAACTGAAAGTTTCACATATATGTGATGTGCGAAAAAGGACGCTGGATGTCCTCCAGCCAGGAAATGAAGTGGACTCTGTATGACTTTGTGCAGCTTCCAACGCACATTGTGAGAAGCTCACAGTGTGCTGTGAAATCAGAATAAGGGATTTCAGTACAGAAGAGGAGCCGGTACCACTGTGCAAGACTCAAGGGAATGCTGGGGCTCAGCTTTGGGATATTTTTTTGTTTTGACATCCTTCAGCAACTTCTACATATTCATCCACAAATGTTTTCCACATAAGCCAGCATAAATTTCATATTTAGAGGTCTTTTAAGAAATATGAATCACTGTATTATTCGGATCTGACGCTGGCTGCTCTCACATCTGTTGTATAAATTGTTAACCCCCAGTGGGCTGCCATAATCAGTTCTGGACTATTGGTGAACCGTCCTCGTCTGATCCCCATATCTCAGCGTGATAATTAGTCGTCATTACCGTTCTTCTATTCCAACATATTTTCATTTGATTAAGTCAGTTCATTAGCGGAGAGAATGTCACCATTTATTCCCTAAAATCTATTAAGAACTTTGTTCTTTCGTTGCCTCAAAGTGTCGCATCTTTGGGAGCAAAGGCTAAGCTGCGCGGGAGGATTTTAGAAACAATTAAAATCAAAGAATTTAAAAAGAGCGGCCAGATCCAAAACTTATTTTTTATTTCGGCTAAAGGGCTACGCAGTTCGACCATGGTTTGATTAATGGTTGGGTCTACACAGCTTCAATCTAGGCGTGTTCTACATATATTCCTATGGAGAATCCACTAGAGGGCGCATGGTGCAAAAAAGTTGGGTCATGTGCTCTCCAGAGGAATCTATGGGAACAAAGTTCAGGCCAGTAAGTACTGGCTCAGCTGAAAGCCCTTAAAGCGGGGGTCCACCTATCTATCGTTTTTTTTGTTTTGGAGTTCATTCACAAACTTTTCTTCTCATGATTATCTACTCACATGTTCTGTGTAATAAGTCTGCCTGTGTCCGATTTCGTTGTAAAGAATAACCTTTAAAATTCACTGAAGGCGGTTTCCATCTTCATTGTGGGCATTTGAAGCCCACAAGGATGTATTTCCTGGATGCGGTGAATGCTGTGCTCCCAGCATTCACTGAGATGTTGTGATGACGCTGTTGCACAATGCATGCTGGGAAGCCTGAGACTAGCTCCCAGGGGACTGTGGGAGGTCTGGGAGAGGCTGGAAACACACCTACTCCCATGGGAGGAAAACCAGGAAGTGCTAAGAAGATTAGAAAAAAAAAAGTAATTACGGCGATTTAAATTTTTTTACACAGAATGTCAGCATCTAGGCAAGGAAGAGAATGCATAGAGATAATGTTCAAAATTTGGGTGGAACCCCGCTTTAAGGTAGCCATATACCTGGCTGTAGTTGGTGTAGAGTATTGCTCTTCAAGAGCAACAGAATATTGCTAAAAACATTGTCCACAACTGCAGAACTGTGCAATTAGCTGTAGATAGAGACAACTACATATTTTACACATATGCTGATGTTTTATGTATTATTGTACAGTAGCAGAAACGTGGCCAATTACTGAATGGTTAACAGCCAGAAGACAAATAAAAGTGTTTAATGCATGGGCCCTTTTTGATTCTTTGACATTTTACGCTTTCAGTACCATAATGTCTCTAGCAATGTCCTTGTGCCCAAATCACTAACCTAACCGCAAACTGTGCATGGAAATCTCCATGCAACCACCTTCCCATTTTAGATTTAGCCCTTCCTTTGCAAATATTACTGACCTCTATCCCTAGTCGAGCAATGGCGTGAGCATGGATACAATTATCCCATTTAAGCTATCCCAACGCCACCCAGTGATATATTCTCATTAATAAGACCATCTGTCACAGTGATGGACAATTTGTAACCCACAGGAAGGGAAAGGAGGTAAGACCAAGCCCAAGAAGTCAAGGCAAGCTGCACAGTCAAGTCCCCTAGGTTTTTGGGACTCCCAGGGCACTTTGGAAGGAAACTTATGTAAATGAGCCTCAAGATGTTTGAAATTAGATCTTACTGCCCATTTATTTGCATGGCAAGAACCCAAGAAGTGAAGATTTGTTGTGTTATAGGGGGGGTCTAGAAATGTTAACTAATGTGAAAAATATACCCTTTGTTTTGAATTCTACCTGAAAACTAGCAGTGCACTTTTTGTGCCTTGGGTATGATAGCTGCTTATCTGCAGTATGAGATGATCATCTATGGAACTGTTGCCTCTGACTGCTAGTCCCACCAGTAAGATATGGTGATGTCAATACAGTAGCGGCCCCTAGCAGTGGATTGTTAAGCCAGTTCCAGATCTAGGGCCTACAGTAAAGTGTTTTCACATGTTTTCAAGTTTGGGGGATCAAAGACCCAAGTAGCAATCTCCCCATTTCACCATTCAGCTTGGGTTCCTGGCCCAAGGCTTTTGATGAGAGTCACAGAACATACACATTTCCAAGGCCTCAATTTGACTGCAGTGGTTGCAGCTTAGATGCAAGGCAGTCCTGCCTTACAACAGAGGCCCATGTGACATTGGACCCTAAGTCAGTAGATTTCTAACACAAAAAGGAACCATATAACCATGTACTCTATGACCAAGAGGGCAGACTGTCCCCCCTCAAAGCCACCAGTCTCTCTTGATTTGAACTAACTGGGGTACTTCGTCCCCTAAGCGGTCATGTGACCGCTATGTCTGCTCTGTAAACAGAGCAATTGCTGTGACAAAGTCTTGCCTGGCATCGCTTGGCAGCACAGCCCAGAAAGGCAAACAGCAGAAAAGATCTTGGGCATGACCTCCCTGCAACACCCCTTTACATGCTGCTCGCTGTTCTCCTTGCTGAAAAATGACCTGCACCTGAGGAGCTTCAGTGCAAGCATCCCCCTGCTTATGCTCCTTCATTCTGTGGATCTTTGATTCCTCCACCTGTCCTACTGATTACTACCCCACCCCCTCTCCTCCTGATCATTACCCCACCAGTTATCAGATCATTAGTAATTAGGGGGTCAACTCTAACATGAGAAAACAAAGCCCTGTCTCTATCATGATGGACACAGTGTAGAACAAGGTATCATACGTCAATAATGAGTAAATGATCAGCTGCAAGGGTGCTACAGGCAATAATTGTGACTAGTTCTTTGTCCTTTTCTAGTCTTTTTTGGGCACAGCTTTCACAGTACAGATTCTCTTTAGGGCTATATAATGGGGATAATTTAGTCTTTATGAAGCGTGATGGACTAAGGAAATCTCGGCCTTCTTCAACAATGAGATCTCCTGGCCAAAAATTCCCAACCTGTCCACTTGGGATTTGGGGGTGTTCTTGCCCGGTTTTGTGTGTTCCAGTTCATCTTGCTATGTTCAGCATAAGCTGAGGTTGGGTTGGTGGGAACCCCATAAATTGGACACAGCAGGTGTGTAGAGCCAGGAACCCAGCAGAGCTATAGTGGAAGCCCCTCATAATGGGCACAGGTGGGGTGCAGACCTGGGAACTCAGTTCCGGCATGGTGAGAACCTCTCAATGGGCACAAGAGGTGTGCAGACCAGGAAACTCAGTGGAGGAATGGTGGGAATCCCTCATAATGGGCACAACAGGTCTGTAGACCTGGGAACTTACCAATAGAAATCTCACTAATAGAGTCCAGAGAGACAGATACTGAAATATCTAGATCACTAGGAGCCCACATTTTCCCTTACATAACTCAACAACTTACATTGTTGATTGGCTGTGACCTCCACCAATGTGTACTGCACATTTAAAGAGAGGCCAGCAGAAATGTTTGTCCCCCACACCTAGTAAAATCAACACAACTGGAATTCTTATACTTGTTTTGCATACAGAATGCACATAAGGCTCACAATAATTGACACTACGACTTCCAATTTGCAGCCCTGGACATCTGTGATGCAAAATAAGAATTTCCCTTGTACATTCATTTTCCTCCCTGACATAAAAACCATGTTGCCATATTTTGTAGCGGTCTCTCAGCCCCGCCTTCTGCACACTATGCTGCCAATTAGGGATGAGCTTCGTGTTCGAGTCGAACCCATGTTCGACTCGAACATCGGCTGTTCGACCGTCCGTCGAATTGCGAACGATATGGGCCGTTCGCGCCAAATTCGTGTGGCGCGTCACGGCCCATAATTCACTGCGGCATCGCAGTGCATTGCTGGCTGATGATTGGCCAAGCATGCACTATGACCCGCATGCTTGGCCAATCACAGCGCCGTCAGTAGAGAGAGCTGTAATTGGCCAAAGCCAGGGTGGCTTTGGCCAATTATGGCTCAGGGGATTTAGTACACACCCCACACTATATAAGGCCGCCTGCACGGCGGCCCTGTGTAGTGTGTGTTCCGGTGTGCTGAGAGATAGAGAGAGAGAGAGACAGTGTCATTTGATTTGAGTTAGATAGATTAGGCAGAACAGTCAGTCAGTTAGCTGCACTTACAGTGTATTGTGTATATATATGCATCCCAGGTGTTGCATATATATATATACACTGTATTCAGTTTAGCTAGATCCGTTCCTGTTATCTTCTATCTAGACTATTTACATTTAGTGCAGTGTGTCCTGCTCACAGTGTTCAGCTAGATCCGTTCCTGCTATTTACATTCAGTGCAGTGCGTCCTGCTCACAGTGTTCAGCTAGATCCGTTCCTGCTATTTACATTCAGTACAGTGCGTCCTGCTCACAGTGTTCAGCTAGATCCGTTCCTGCTATTTACATTCAGTGCAGTGCGTCCTGCTCACAGTGTTCAGCTAGATCCGTTCCTGCTATTTACATTCAGTGCAGTGCGTCCTGCTCACAGTGTTCAGCTAGATCCGTTCCTGCTATTTACATTCAGTGCAGTGCGTCCTGCTCACAGTGTTCAGCTAGATCCGTTCCTGCTATTTACATTCAGTACAGTGCGTCCTGCTCACAGTGTTCAGCTAGATCCGTTCCTGCTATTTACATTCAGTGCAGTGCGTCCTGCTCACAGTGTTCAGCTAGATCCGTTCCTGCTATTTACATTCAGTGCAGTGCGTCCTGCTCACAGTGTTCAGCTAGATCCGTTCCTGGTATTTACATTTAGTGCAGTGCGTCCTGCTCACAGTGTTCAGCTACATCCGTTCCTGCTATTTACATTCAGTGCAGTGCGTCCTGCTCACAGTGTTCAGCTAGATCCGTTCCTGGTATTTACATTTAGTGCAGTGCGTCCTGCTCACAGTGTTCAGCTACATCCGTTCCTGCTATTTACATTCAGTGCAGTGCGTCCTGCTCACAGTGTTCAGCTAGATCCGTTCCTGCTATTTACATTCAGTGCAGTGCGTCCTGCTCACAGTGTTCAGCTAGATCCGTTCCTGCTATTTACATTCAGTGCAGTGCGTCCTGCTCACAGTGTTCAGCTAGATCCGTTCCTGCTATTTACATTCAGTGCAGTGCGTCCTGCTCACAGTGTTCAGCTAGATCCGTTCCTGCTATTTACATTCAGTGCAGTGCGTCCTGCTCACAGTGTTCAGCTAAGATCCGTTCCTGCTATTTACATTCAGTGCAGTGCGTCCTGCTCACAGTGTTCAGCTAGATCCGTTCCTGCTATATACATTTAGTGCAGTACGTCCTGCTCACAGTGTTCAGCTAGATCCGTTCCTGTTATCTTCCTACTGACAGGCAGGCTTGTCTGGTTACAGTATATAAAGCTACCTGAAGAAAATTACAGGTGTTCTTTTTGATCCTATTAGTACCACGGTCAGGCAGCTAGACTATTTACATTTAGTACAGTGTGTCCTGCTCACAGTGTTCAGCTAGATCCGTTCCTGTTATCTTCCTACTGACAGGCAGGCTTGTCTGGTTACAGTATATAAAGCTACCTTAAGAAAATTACAGGTGTTCTTTTTGATCCTATTAGTACCACGGTCAGGCAGCTAGACTATTTACATTTAGTACAGTGTGTCCTGCTCACAGTGTTCAGCTAGATCCGTTCCTGTTATCTTCCTACTGACAGGCAGGCTTGTCTGGTTACAGTATATAAAGCTACCTTAAGAAAATTACAGGTGTTCTTTTTGATCCTATTAGTACCACGGTCAGGCAGCTAGACTATTTACATTCAGTGCAGTGCGTCCTGCTCACAGTGTTCAGCTAGATCCGTTCCTGGTATTTACATTCAGTGCAGTGCGTCCTGCTCACAGTGTTCAGCTAGATCCGTTCCTGGTATTTACATTTAGTGCAGTGCGTCCTGCTCACAGTGTTCAGCTAGATCCGTTCCTGCTATTTACATTCAGTGCAGTGCGTCCTGCTCACAGTGTTCAGCTAGATCCGTTCCTGGTATTTACATTTAGTGCAGTGCGTCCTGCTCACAGTGTTCAGCTAGATCCGTTCCTGCTATTTACATTCAGTGCAGTGCGTCCTGCTCACAGTGTTCAGCTAGATCCGTTCCTGGTATTTACATTTAGTGCAGTGCGTCCTGCTCACAGTGTTCAGCTAGATCCGTTCCTGCTATTTACATTCAGTGCAGTGCGTCCTGCTCACAGTGTTCAGCTAGATCCGTTCCTGGTATTTACATTTAGTGCAGTGCGTCCTGCTCACAGTGTTCAGCTAGATCCGTTCCTGCTATTTACATTCAGTGCAGTGCGTCCTGCTCACAGTGTTCAGCTAGATCCGTTCCTGCTATTTACATTCAGTGCAGTGCGTCCTGCTCACAGTGTTCAGCTACATCCGTTCCTGCTGTTTACATTCAGTGCAGTGCGTCCTGCTCACAGTGTTCAGCTAGATCCGTTCCTGCTATATACATTTAGTGCAGTACGTCCTGCTCACAGTGTTCAGCTAGATCCGTTCCTGTTATCTTCCTACTGACAGGCAGGCTTGTCTGGTTACAGTATATAAAGCTACCTGAAGAAAATTACAGGTGTTCTATCCCAGCTTAGTGCAGCTACAGGCCATTAGTATGTCTGGAAGGCCAAGAAGGAGAGGCAGACAGTCACAAGCCAATAAGAGAGGGCAAGCAGGCTCTGTGTCTAGTGCTGGTCGTGGAGACGGTGCATCCTCATCAGCACGTGGCCATGGGACACGCTTGGCCTTTTTTTCGGCAGCTGGCCGTGTTGAGCCGCAACATGCGGAAGACTTGGTCGAGTGGATGACCAAGCCGTCCTCATCCTCCTCATCCTCTCTCACCCATGCCCAGGGTGCTTTGTCTGGCAAAGCAGCGGCCTCTTCCCTCAGCTCAATGTCATCAGTGACTCCTTCCCTAGCTCCACCATGTCCTCATGAGGATTCCCTCGAACTGTTTGACCACAGTGTTGGGTACATGCTCCAGGAGGATGCCCAGCGTTTGGAAGGCTCTGATGATGATACTGAGCTCAATGAAGGCAGTAACATGAGCACGGACAGAGGGAGTGCCCAAGAAGGACAGCAATCTGGCAGTCATGCTCCCCCTGCTGCAGCATACTGCCAGGTTTGCTCCAGTGATGAGGAGGGAGGGGATGATGAGGTCACTGACTCAACGTGGGTGCCTGATAGGAGAGAGGAGGAGGAGGAGGAGGAGGAGGAGGAGGTGACACATCACCAACTAGGCAGGATGCCCTCCAGGGGCCAGCCTAAGGGCAGCACATTGACTGCATCACACCCCAAAGCTCCACATGTGCAGGGCGCTGCAGTCTCTGCGCGTTATTCAAAAAGTTCTTTGGTGTGGGCCTTTTTTGAGACGAGTGCATCAGATCGCACCGCTGCTATTTGCAACATATGTCTTAAGCGTATCTCGCGTGGCCAAAACATCTCCCGCTTGGGTACCACATGCTTGACCAGACATATGTTGACCTGCCATGCAGTTCGTTGGCAAGCGTATCTAAAAGACCCACACCAAAGAACAAAGACGATCTCTCCTTGCTCCTCATCAGCTGAGATTTCCAACCCCACTAGACCTTCAGTCCTCTCTGCGACCTGCAGTGAGAGGAATGAAGGTGTAGAATTAGGTGTGTCACAGCCAAGTACTTATGGGCAATCTGCTTTTGGTACACCGACGTCAGATTGTACCAGGCAAATTTCCCTGCCCCAGCTGCTGCACCGCCGAAAGAAGTTTGCTCCCAGCCATCCACATGCCCAGCGGTTGAATGCTAGCTTGGCAAAATTGCTAGCACTTCAACTGCTGCCTTTTCAGTTGGTAGACTCTGCCCCCTTCCGTGAGTTTGTGGAATGTGCGGTTCCTCAGTGGCAGGTACCCAAACGCCACTTTTTCTCACGGAAGGCGATTCCGGCTCTCTACCGGCATGTGGAAGGCAATGTCCATGCCTCGCTGGACAGGGCGGTCAGCGGTAAGGTGCATATTACCGCTGACTCATGGTCCAGCAGGCATGGACAGGGACGTTACTTAAGTTTCACGGCGCATTGGGTGACTCTGCTGGCAGCTGGGAAGGATGCAGGACAAGGTGCAGTAGTGTTGGAGGTTGTTCCGCCACCACGCCTCCAAAATGCTGATTGTGACACACCTCTCTCCTCCACCCCCTCCTCTTCTTCTTCCTCCATGGCCTCTTCCTCGGAACCAGCGGTGCTCCGTAGGCGTTCAAGGGGCTACGCAAGTACGCAGGCCAAAAGATGCCATGCGGTGCTTGAGCTGGTGTGCTTGGGGGACAGGAGCCACACTGGGGCAGAGGTTCTGTCAGCTCTGCAGGGGCAGGTTCAGAGGTGGTTGACGCCACGCCAACTTAAGGCAGGAATGGTGGTTTGCGACAATGGCACCAACCTCCTCTCTGCCCTCCGACAGGGACAACTGACCCATGTGCCCTGTTTGGCTCACGTCCTTAACTTGGTGGTGCAGCGGTTCTTGGGCAGGTACCCGGGCTTACAGGATGTCCTGAGGCAGGCCAGGAAAGTCTGTGTGCATTTCCGCCGGTCATATAATGCCAGTGCTCGGCTGACGGACCTCCAAAAGGAGTTTAACCTGCCCAAGAACCGCCTAATCTGTGACATGCCCACCAGGTGGAACTCGACGTTGGCCATGCTGCAGCGGCTGCACACGCAGCAGAGGGCCATCAATGAGTACCTGTGCGACTATGGCACCAGGACAGGGTCAGGGGACCTTGGTTTTTTTTCCCCACGCCAGTGGGCCATGATCAGGGATGCATGCACTGTCCTGTCACCATTCGAGGAGGCCACGAGGATGGTGAGCACTGACAGTGCATGCATCAGTGACACTGTCCCCCTTGTCCACCTGTTGGAGCACACGCTGCGTGGAATAATGGACAGGGCACTTGAGGCAGAACAGAGGCAGGAAGAGGAGGACTTCCTTAGCTCTCAAGGCCCCCTTTATCCAGACAGTGTTCCTGCGTGCCCGCCGATTACACAGGAAGAGGACGAGGAGGAGGAGGAGGAGGAGGAGGAAGATTGTGTCAGTATGGAGGTGGAGCCTGGCACTCAGCATCAGCAGTCTTTAAGGGATCAGTCCCAAGGAACACATGGACTTGTACGTGGCTGGGAGGAGGTGGCTGCGGACGTTGTTGTCCTTAGTGACCCAGAGGACTCCGGACCGAATGCCTCAGCAAACCTACGCTGCATGGCCTCCCTGATCCTGCAAAGCCTGCGTAAGGATCCTCGTATTCGTGGTATCAAGGAGAAGGACCAATACTGGCTGGCAACCCTCCTTGATCCACGTTACAAGGGTAAGGTTGCGGACCTTATCTTGCCATCGCAGAGGGAGCAGAGGATGAAACATCTTCGGGAGGCCTTGCAGAAAGGTCTGTGCAACGCGTTCCCAGAGACTGGGAGGTTACAAACTCCTGTTTCTGGACAACGTGTTGCTGAGGCTTCGGTCAGTCAAAGAAGGAGCGGTGGAGAAGGTGGCCGTCTGACCGATGCGTTCAGACAATTTTTTGGTCCGCAGCCCCAAGGTATGATCGGTTCCAGCAACCATCGCCAGCGTCTGTTTTACATGGTGCAGGAATACCTAGGGGCAAGATCAGACTTGGACACCTTTCCCACCGAAAATCCTCTGGGTTACTGGGTCTTGAGGATGGATCACTGGCCAGAGCTTGCACAGTATGCAATTGAGCTACTGGCCTGTCCTGCATCCAGCGTTCTTTCGGAACGCACATTCAGTGCTGCTGGAGGCGTGGTAACCGATCACAGGGTGCGTCTGTCCACCGACTCGGTCGATCGGCTGACCTTCATAAAAATGAATCAGTCTTGGATCACCACCAGCTACCAAGCACCTGATGCAGATGTAACCGAATAATTTTTTTTGAAATCTCAGATCCCTTCAAAGACTGCCTATGCTGATGCTGAGTGACTATCCCTGAGTAATTATCCTCTTCCTCCTCAATCATCACGCTGATAGCTTGTAAGAACATTTTTGGTTCTGGGCGCCACCACCAGTGCCTAAGGCACAATTTTTCAGCCCCTGTTTAACAGGGGCGTGTAATTACAATTTTTGATGTAATACTTTGCAGCAGGGCTCGTTCCTGCATTCCAACTAGAGTGTCTGTGAGGGGTTGCAGTGTTGTGGCACCAGCACCAGTGCCTAAGACCCAATTTTTCAGCCCCTGTCTAACAGGGGCGTGTAATTACAATTTTTGATGCAATACTTTGCAGCAGGGCTTGTTCCTGCGTTTCAACTAGAGTGTCTGTGAGGGGTTGCAGTGTTGTGGCACCAGCACCAGTGCCTAAGACCCAATTTTTCTGCCCCTGTCTAACAGGGGCGTGTAATTACAATTTTTGATGCAATACTTTGCAGCAGGGCTCGTTCCTGCGTTCCAACTAGAGTGTCTGTGAGGGGTTGCAGTGTTGTGGCACCAGCACCAGTGCCTAAGGCCTAATTTTTCAGCTCCTGTTCAACAGGGGCATGTAATTACAATTCTTGATCTAATATTTCACAGCAGGGCCCTGTGAGGGCTTACAGTGTTTTGGCCACAGCAACACCTAAGGCCCAAATTTCTGCTGAGTATATAGGGCAGGACCCTACTTTCAAACATCTAACTTACAAACGACTCCTACTTGCAAACGGAAGGAGACAACAGGAAGTGAGATGAAATCTACCCCTAAGGAAGGGAAATTCTCTCCTGTAAGAGTTAATATGGGAAAACAATTTCTCCTTTCCACTGATGCTTTCCAATCCTTGTTCCACAAAAAAACCCAAATTTTCCAAAAACATTTTTCATTGGGACAAAAAAGTGAGGTGAAATCTTCTGAAGAGGAGGAAAGACGCAAAACAAATGTCACAGGGGTGATAACCCTTCCCTATGTTTTCCAAAAAGCTTAGAAAAGATTTTTTGGCTGGAGCTAAACACATTAAAAATGTTCAAAATTACAAACAGATTCTACTTAACAACAAACCTACAGTCCCTGTCTTGTTTGCACCGCCTGAATACTGCTGTTCAGAGTATATAGGGACCTTTCCTTATTTTAATTTGGGTGCGGGGTTCCCCTTAATATCCATACAAGACCCAAAGGGCCTGGTAATGGACTGGGGGGTACCCATGCCGTTTGTCTCACTGATTTTCATCCATATTGCCATGACCCGACATGACATTAAACCCGCAAGCAGTTTTAAATGAGATTTTTTCCTTTAAAAATGACATTTGGTGCAGGGACTGTTCTAAACATGGGAAACACGCGTCACTTTACAGGCATACTATAGACACCCCCCAGGTACGATATTTAAAGGAATATTTCACTTTTTTTTTTTTACTTTAAGCATCATTAAAATCACTGCTCCCGAAAAAACGGCCGTTTTTAAAAGTTTTTTTTGCATTGATACATGTCCCCTGGGGTAGGACCCGGGTCCCCAAACCCTTTTTAGGACAATACCATGCAAATTAGCCTTTAAAATGAGCACTTTTGATTTCGAACGTTCGAGTCCCATAGACGTCAATGGGGTTCTAACGTTCGTGCGAACTTGCGGTCCGTTCGCGGGTTCTGGTGCGAACCGAACCGGGGGGTGTTCGGCTCATCCCTACTGCCAATCATGACATTCATCTCATATAATAACTCAGTAAGACTCGCTGGCTTAGAACCCAACACAATTGTTGTGCCAAGAGCTGAAAATAATGTTGATGGTGGTTCATACGTTGTGGTGTCTCCACCCTTTGCTATCTGGCTAACCTTCCACAAAACAAATGCTTATCGGTGCGTAATATGGAAAATGTTCTTGGAATGAGAAATATTTGGATTTTGAGGTAGGAACATAAAATATTTTAGTCCATTTTTTAAAGGAGAACAGACCTGAAAGAGGACTTGTGCTTTGCCCAAGGTCAGATCAAAAGGTTAATTTTAACGATTCTTTTGTTTGAAATTTATTTGCTCCCTGCTGCTCCGTTTGGCCACTGGGAGCAAAGAAAGAAAGCTTGTTAAGACTTCAAACTTACATAGAGGGCTTCTGCATGATCGCCCCTAACGCACATTCACATCAACCCTTAGGCTACATTTAGACGTACACCTAACCCGCCACTCTTCTGAAACATGATCAACATTTGGGGTAAATGATAGTCAATGAGGAGGACATGTGACATCTCCTCACCGCCTGTTTTAACCCCATTTTTGCTAAACAAACATGCCGTAAACACATACACTGCACACCATTACAGGATGCTTGTGGCACTTCCTCGTTCGCTTGAATGGGTCGCGTTTCATGGGGTTGCCAATGAAGCTTAAGGGGGGTGGTTGGGGGGGGGGCACTAAAAATAAGGCTCCAATTGCGCATTTTTACCACCACCCAAGGGCACATCCAAACTTAGCCTTAATTTTCCTTTGCTGATATAGAAGAATCCCTAGGAATCTTTAGATAGAGTCCTATAGGAAGAATTCTCATTTTCATTTAAGCCCTGATGAAGGGAGAGTGTAACCCCCAAAATACATATGGATAACTTTTATCCTCCTATTGCAAAAAATAATGACAGACTCAGGCTGTCTGGTAGTCCTTCTGTTGATCTCAATTGCCCATGCTGTAACATACTTGTGGGCGGAGCTTATGTGTGACTAAGTCAACCCCGGTCCTCTTATATGTCTTGGATACACCAACAGTAAGATCTCCTGGCCAAAATTACCGAATCTGTATCTGTCCACCTGGGATTTTGAGATGTTTTTGCCCAAAGTAGTCCAGTTCCTCCGGCTACATCCTCCATATGTTAAGGTTGGGTTGGTGAGAACCCCTTACAATGGGCATAGCAGGTGTGTAGTCACAGGAACTCAGCAGAGAGGTAGTGGGAGTTACTCATAATGTGCACAGGAGGTGTGCAGACCTGGGAACTCAGTTCAGGCATGGTGGGGACCTCTCAATGGGCACAGAGTGCCCAGGAGTCTTTAGATAGAGTCCTATAGGAAGCATTCTCATTTTTATTTAAACCCTGATGAAGGGAGAGTGTAACCCCCGAAATCTGTTGGATATCTTTTATCCTCCTTTTGCAAAAAATGCAAACAGCAAAAAAAAAATCACAGACTCTTAGGGTGGCTGTCTGGCCCTTCTTCTGTTGATCTCAATTGCCCATGCTGTAACGTACTTATGGGTGGAACTTATGTGTGGCTAGGTCAACCCCTGGTCCTCTTATATGTCTTGGATACTCCAACAGTGAGATCTCCTGGCCAAAATTCCTAAATCTGTATGTGTTCACCTGGGTTTGTGAGGTGTTTTTGCCCAAACTGTACCAGTTCCTCCTACTACGGCCTCCAAATGTTAAGGTTTGGTTGGTAAGAACCCTTTACAAAGGGCACAGCAGGTGTGTAGTCCCAGGAACTCAGCAGAGAACTAGTGGGAGCTACTCATAATGGGGACAGGAGGTGTGCAGACCTGGGACCTCAGTTCGGGCTCGGTGAAGACCTCTCAATGGGCACAACAGGTGCCCAGGAATTTTTAAGTAGAGTCCTATAGTAAGCATTCTCATTAAGCCCTGATGAAGGGAGAGTGTAATCCCCGAAATGCGTTGGATATCTTTTATCCTCCTTTTGCAAAAAATTCATTCAGCAAAAAAAATCGCACACTCTTAGGGCGGCTGTCTGGCGCTCCTTCTGTTGATTTAAATGACCCATGCTGTAACGTACCTGTGGGCGGAGCTTATGTATGGCTATGGTGCAGCGGGATCAGGCAACACAGGTTATTCCTTAAATTTTCTTTTACCTAATAACCCAATTGGCTGAACAGAATTACAAATCATTTGGAAGGTAAATCCGATCTCATATAGCCATATCATATGAGGTTTAGGCGTTCACCCGGAGATCCACTTTAAAAATGATGAGTGACAACCCTGTAGAGTTGCTGCTTCCACCCCTGCAATAATTCCCCTAATCTTCTGTTTTCATAAATATAGAGCTATAGCAGCTATGCTCAATTGCCCCTCCCCCCTCCCCCAGCCCTCTGCTGGCCCACAACGAGCCGGCAAGCCCTCCGCTAAGTCTCAGCGAGAATAATAATAAACTGTGTGCTATAATATTAACAAAAGGGGGCCGAGGCAACCTGTCGCTGCAAACAAACAAAACAAAAGCCATGTATTATTTCCGATAGTCTGTTCGTTTCATTTCATCACATCTCGGGGATGTTGGAAAGAAATGTAGCACAATGCAAATCAATGGCAGCTTTTCATACCCAGCAGCGAGCCCTTTTCATACCGGAGCACCACCCAATCTCAACACAACTCGTATTGTACCGGGAAAAGTCACTTGAGGCTCAAAGATTGATTGCTTTATTTCTGGCCGTAGAAAAAAAAAAAAAAAATATGAACTGTTTGTATTAAATTCTGTATTTCTGCTACCCCTGGCAGGTTTTGGGGGCAAAATGTTTTCCCTCTGAAATTAAAGATACAGTCTGGTCAGACATGGATAGTTTGCATTTACTGTCATCTCGGGAGACAAAGTCTTCTTTCTGAGGAACAGAATTTGTCAGGACGACAACCGGAACAGGGGTACGCATGCACCAATACACATGTCCTTAGTCTGCTTGTCTTCAGCAAACTGTTTGCGGGCTTTCTTGTACATCATCTTTAGAAGAGGCTTCCTTCTGGAACGACAGCCATGCAGACCAATTTGATGCAGTGTACGGCGTATGGTCTGAGCACTGACAGCCTGACCCCCCACCCCTTGAACCTCTGCAGCAATGCTGGCAGCACTGATACGTCTATTTCCCAAAGACAACCTCTGGATATGACGCTGAGCACGTGCACTCAACTTCTTTGGTTGACAATGGCGAGGCCTGTTCTGAGTGGAACCTGTCCTGTTAAACTGCTGTATGGTCTCGGCCACCGTGCTGCAGCTCAGTTTCAGGGTCTTGGCAATCTTCTTATAGCCTAGGCCATCTTTATGTTGAGCAACAATTCATTTTTTCAGATCCTTGGAGAGTTCTTTGCCATGAGGTGCCATGTTGAACCTCCAGTGACCAGTTATGAGAGAGTGAGAATGATAACACCAAATTTAACACACCTGCTCCCCATTCACACCACCTGAGACCTTGTAACACTAACAAGTCGCATAACACTGGGGGAGGGAAAATGGCGAATTAGGCCCAATTTGGACATTCACATAAGCCTAATCCCTATTGATCATTTGTGGGACATCCTCAAACGGAAGGTGGAGGAGCGGAAGGTCTCTAACATCCACCAGCTCCGTAAAGTCATCATGGAGGAGGGGAAGAGGACTCCAGTGGCAACCTGTGAAGCTCTGGTGAACTCCATGCCCAAGAGGGTTAAGGCAGTGCTGGAAAATAATGGTGGCCACACAAAATATTGACACTTTGGGCCCAATTTGGACATTTTCACTTATGGGTGTACTCACTTTTGTTGCCAGCGGTTTAGATATTAATGGCTGTGTGTTGAGTTATTTTGAGGGGACAGCAAATTTACACTGTTATACAAGCTGTACACTCACTACTTTACATTGTAGCAAAGTGTCATTTCTTCAGTGTTGTCACATGAAAAGATAGAAGAAAATATTTACAAAAATGTGAGGGGTGTACTCACTTTTGTGAGATACTGTATGTATATTTTGTTTAGTATCACTTTAGCTTTATATTCTACCCTCATAGACTTCCATCAGTGACAACTAATAGAGCATTTCTCTCACTTTGGACTGATAACCTCACTTTCTGTGTGTCTTCTGGATTGTAAGTTAAATGAAATCTCCCCGATGGGACACGGATTACAAATGCTGAGATCTGAGCTATTTCTTACTCAATAAAAAAAGGAGGAAAAAAATGGCTTAAGACACACTTTAAAGCTGAAGTTTAATCTTTGCCCCCTTTATCAAAATGCTTAATATTTTTTTTTTAAACTTTCTGCTTTCATGACATTCCTTATTTTAGATATTTTAGATAATTTTGATATTATCACTGGGCCTCTGTGTTTCTCTACTCGATGCAGGCAGATCATGGCAGTTGGAAGGGGCCGGCAGGGTGCTGTACATGGCTTCCTGAAAACATCACAGCACTCCGCCTCCGTACTCACAGGGATCCTGAGCCCTAATGCAAGCAGTGGACTGGCTTTTGGGAGGAGTTACTGTATGCAAATATCAAAGTGCCTTGATGGGTGGACGGCATTCTGAAGAACTGGGTGTACCTAGCAGGCTGCATCTGCATGTGAATGCCTACATGTGCTGCTGAGACTCCATGATTGAAAGAAGTGAAATCTAATAAATAAAAGGAATGGTCAGGGTCAGAAAGAAAAGGGAAATAAAAGGAGAAAAGAAGAGGAGGAAGGGAAAAGGAAAGGAGAAAGGAAAGGAAGGGAAAAGGAAAGGAAAGGAAAGGAAAGGAAAGGAAAGGAAAGGAAAGGAAAGGAAAGGAAAGGAAAGGAAAGAAAGGAAAAGGAAGGAAAGAAGAGGAATACAAAGGAAAGGAAAGGAAAGGAAGAGAAAGAGAAGGGAAAGGAAAGGGAAAAAAAAGAAAAGGAAGAGAAAGGAAAGGAAAGGAAAGGAAAGGAAAGGAAAGGAAAGGAAGCTAAGGGAAGACAAAAGAAAGGAAATGAAGAGAAAGGAAAGGGAAGAGAAAGGAAAGGAAAGGAAGGGGAGGGAAGGGAAAAGGAAGGAAAAGGAAGATAAAGGAAAGGGAAGGAAAGAAAAGGAAGACAACGGAAAGCAAAGGAAGAGAAAAGGAAGACAACGGAAAGGAAAGGAAAGGAAAGGAAAGGAAAGGAAAGGAAAGGAAAGGAAAGGAAAGGAAAGGAAAGGAAAAGGAAGGAAACAAAAGGAAGACAAAGGAAAAGAAAGGAAGAGAAAAGGAAAGAAAAGAAAAGAAAAGGAAGACAAAGGAAAGGAAGGAAAAGAAAGAGAAAGGAAAGGGACAGAAAGGAAAGAAAAAGAAGACAAAGGAAAGGAAAGGAAAGGAAAGGAAAGGAAAGGAAAGGAAAGGAAAGGAAAGGAAAGGGAAAGGAAGGAAAGAAGAGGAAGACAAAGAAAAGGAAAGGAAGAGAAAGGGAAGGGAAACGAAAGGAAAGGAAAGGAAAGAAAAGAAAAGGAAGACAAAGGAAAGGAAAGAAAACAAAGAAAAGAAAGGAAAGGGAAGGGAAAGGAAGGGAAAGGAAGAGAAGGGAAAGGGAAAGGAAAGGAAAGGAAAGGAAAGGAAAGGAAGGGAAGACAAAGGAAAGGAAAGGAAGAGAAAGAAAAGGAGAGGAAAGAAAGGAAAGGAAAGGACAGGAAAGCAAAGGAAAGGAAGATAAAGGAAAGGAAAGGAAAGGAAAGGAAGGAAAGGAAAAAAAAAGAAAAGGAAGACAAAGGAAAGGAAAGGAAAGGAAAGGAAAGGAAAGGAAAGGAAAGAAATGAAAGAAAGGGAAGACAAAGGAAAGGAAATGAAGAGAAAGGGAAGGGAAAGGAAAGGAAGGGAAGGGAAAAGGAAGGAAAAGGAAAGAAAAAGGAAGATAAAGGAAAGGAAAGGAAGGAAAGGAAAGGAAGACAATGGAAGGCAAAGGAAGAGAAAGGGAAAGGAAAATAAAGGAAAGGAAAGGAAAGGAAAGGAAAGGAAAGGAAAGGAAAGGAAAGGAAAGGAAGGAAACAAAAGGATGACAACGGAAAAGAAAGGAAGAGAAAGGGAAGGGAAAAAAAAGAAAAGAAAAGGAAGACAAGGGAAAGGAAAGAAAAGAAAGAGAAAGGAAAGGGAAAGAAAGGAAAGAAAAGAAGACAAAGGAAAGGAAAGGAAAGGAAAGGAAAGGAAAGGAAAGGAAAGAAGAGGAAGACAAAGAAAAGAAAAGGAAAAGAAAGGGAAAGGAAAGGAAAGAAAAGAAAAGAAAAGAAAAGAAAAGGAAGACAAAGGAAAGAAAAGAAAGGAAAGGGAAGGGAAGGGAAAGGAAGGGAAAGGAAGGGAAGGGAAAGGGAAAGGAAGGGAAGGGAAAGGAAAGGAAAGGAAAGGAAAGGAAGGAAGGAAAGAAAAGGAAGACATAGGAAAGCAAAGGAAGAGAAAGGGAAAGGGAAAGGAAAGGAAAGGAAAGGAAGGGAAGGAAAGGAAAGAAAGGAAATGAATGAAAGGGAAGACAAAGGAAAGGAAATGAAGAGAAAGGGAAGGGAAAGGAAAGGAAGGGAAGGGAAGGGAAGGGAAAATAAAGGAAAGGAAAGGAAAAGGAAGGAAACAATAGGAAGAGAAAGGGAAGGGAAAGAAAAGAAAAGAAAAGAAAAGAAAAGAAAAGGAAGACAAGGGAAAGGAAAGAAAAGAAAGAGAAAGGAAAGGGAAAGAAAGGAAAGAAAAAGAAGACAAAGGAAAGGAAAGGAAAGGAAAGGAAAGGAAAGGAAAGGAAAGGGAAGGAAAGGAAAAGGAAGGAAAGAAGAGGAAGACAAAGAAAAGAAAAGGAAGAGAAAGGGAAAGGAAAGGAAAGAAAAGAAAAGAAAAGAAAAGAAAAGGAAGACAAAGGAAAGAAAAGAAAGGAAAGGGAAGGGAAAGGAAGGGAAAGGAAAGGGAAAGGAAGGGAAGGGAAAGGAAAGGAAAGGAAAGGAAAGGAAAGGAAAGGAAAGGAAAGGAAAGGAAAGGAAAGGAAAGGAAGGAAGGAAAGAAAAGGAAGACAAAGGAAAGCAAAGGAAGAGAAAGGGAAGGGAAAGGAAAGGAAGGGAAGGAAAGGGAAAGGGAAAGGAAAGGGAAAGGAAAGAAAAGGAAAGGGAAGGAAAGGAAAGCAAAGGAAAGGAAAGGAAAGAAAAGACAAAGGAAAGAAAGGAAGAGAAAGGGAAGGGAAAGGAAAGGAAAGTAAAGGAAAGAAAAGAAAAGAAAAGAAAAGAAAAAGAAAACAAGACAAAGGAAAGGAAAGAAAATAAAGAGAAAGGAAAGGGAAAGGAAAGAAAAGAAAGAGAAAGGAAAGGGAAAGGAAAGGAAAAGAAGACAAAGGAAAGAAAAGGAAAGGAAATAAAAAGAAGACAAAGGAAAAGAAAGGAAAGAAAAGGAAAGGAAAGGAAAGGAAAGGAAAGGAAAGGAAAGGAAGGAAAGCATGAGATGTCTTCCAGCCAGGAAAGGAGGCGGGTTCTGCTTCAGCTTCTAATGCACATTGTGAGAAGCTCAAAGTGTGCAGAGAAAGGTACAACTGTGCAAGACTGAAGGTCAGATTTAATTTATTGCATTATAAATATAAGACATTGAGCCAATAACACGAGAAAAGGGATCAAGATTTGAAGAAATCTTGTGCATATGTTGCCATGATAGCAGGATTTAAAAGTATAACCATCTTCAGATTGTAACGCTAAGGTCATTTTTAATAACAAATAATTGCGCAGCCATTAAATATGATATACCGCTATTTAATAAATCTGTTTTTAAGGTGACCGAGCCTTGAAAGGAGCTCCTTTGTGACAGCGTTATCACAGAACACAATATCTCCTTCTCCGCCCCCCCCAATAAACATCTGACGGGGTGTCCAAGTAATCACCTTATACCATTGTCAAGCGTTGTTGATGTAAATTACATCTCTGAACAGCCATGTAACAAGACGATAATGCAATCAGCTGCGATGTAACTTGACAATATCCAAGGTCGCTCAAAAAAAAAAAAAAAAAATGTCCTGTGACAAAGAAATGTGACAGCCGTTGTGAGACAATGAGGGATAATGAAGGGCCGTGATATCTGCAAATTCACAGACGCACCACTTGTACCAATTAAAAACCTCTCACGCGTTAAACTGTCCACGGCTACGACGCGCAATGTCACATCGCTGATTTTTTTTTTTTTTTGCTACTTATTATATATTTTTTTCTTTTATTGTATCAAGCATGTCACTTAACTATTTGAGTACCATCCTGTAACACCCCTTCATCACCAAGTCATTTTTTAAAATGTTTTCAGCACTGTGATACCTAGACCGACAATTACTCCATCTTGCACAGCTGTACACAAATAAGTTTTATATCAGATTTTGTTGGTATTTAATAGTCGCTGTTTTTTGTTTTTGTTTTTTTAACTTTAAAAAGGAAAAAAGACCAACAATTTTGAAATGTTGACGTTAAAACATTGAAAATGTACTCAGGGGGTTAAACACTGTACAGAGTATACCCAGAGGGAGGAGGAAGTGAAGGGGTTACACTGGGTCCTATAAAGTGGCATCATGGAGAAGCAGGGGTTAGTGTTCAGATGGGTGGGATAAGGGAGGTGAAGGGTTAGTATCCAGGTCATCAGCGATAGCATTGAAGATAATATGTGTAGAAGTGGCATGAAAGGGTTAACAAGAAAAAAAAAAAGATTCCTGTGTCACTGAAACTGCTTATTTCTTCTTCTTCTTTTGATGTTTCAAGCACATCACTTAAAATGCATTTCCACTTTTGAATTTAGTATGCATATGTACACCATGAGAATACTTTATTTTATTTTATGCTTTCCCATAGGATGTTTATCATCCATACGTATCATATTTTTATTCTAATAAAACTGACCACGTTTTCTACACCAAGTCTACCACCTCATTTAAAGTCCCAAATTTCCTTTTTGTTCTACTGAATCCGGGATGGTAAAGTCCCAACTCCCCTTTTTTGATTGTTTTTGCAATAGGGATGGAGGTGTTTGACTTTGGCTGGCAGTGTTCCCCTGCCATCCATGTGTAGATGCTGTACATGTGGCGAGACAACATCTATCCATGCTCTCCAGTTGGCGCTAGTACCCTATCATGCCTCACTTCACGGCGGATTGTGCAGATACTGCCACTCCGGGCCGGGTTTTTTGTCTTGTTCCCGGGAGCTGCGATGCGCTCTGCACGCTCGCCCTTCCCCCCCCTCCCCCTGGGGTGGTGGGCGGGCGTCCACAGCGCATCGGCGCCACGCCCAGTGGCCTCGCGTGTGGGGCGTCATCACTCTTTGGCGCCACAACGGGGCGGCCCTTTGTTTCCATCCGGCCGACAGTGGGGTTCTCGGCGTCGGGGTACGTGCGACGATCTGCCATGCGTGCCCAGGCTTCCACCCCTTTCTTCCTGTCGTGCGCGTGACGCTGGCGATGGCCCCCCCCTCCTCGGACGCGCATTTAGTTCTTCCCCACCGCAGGTCTCCTTTCTTTATACACAGGCAGCACGCTCACTTTTTGGAAGCCTTTCACACTAGCACTTGCCCATTAGGTAAACACAGAGGTGTTCTATGGACAGCACCTCGCAGCACATGTTGATTCCATTTCTCTCCTCCCTGCTTCTCACTAGTCACCCATCCTTGGTGATGCGGTGGTTCATACCACCACCGGTCTTATACACCACATCTACACATATTTTTTAGTTTTCCACCACCACCGCCATTGGTCACTTGTTCATTTTTTACTTTATTTTTAGGTCTTGTCCACATTTTTTGCTGGGTTTCATCACTGTTCACACCTACATCACAAGAGGCCTGCGTTCCCTTTTTTTGGGGGGGTTTCTGCATGTGCTAACCCTTGGACATGGGGTGCTCCATCGCCTCAGCTCCCGGGACGGACCTATTCCACGGCTCCGGTTTTGCCTATTCTGCATACCGTCGCTACGCACGGGCATGTAAGTACCCAGGGCATACCACATCATCAGCTTTTCACCGGCTGTACTTACTTACATTAGAACTAATTTTTACAATTTATACAATTTTATAGATACCCCACCACATCCGCCCCTGTAGAAGTGTATCTTGCACAGAAACGCGTCGGGCATTAAGGATGTAGTGACATGCCTACCAACTTCATACCAAGATATGTTATGCATAATTTCTGTATCTTTCCTCTGGCTGCCAGCTGTCAGGCAAACTGATTATGCCATATATATGTACTTAGTGTTTTTCATGTATACATCTACTCATATGATGTTATTGTTTCATGCATACGTATATTACGATGTTACTTAGTTATTGATTTCTGTATATGAAACTTACTATTACTCAGCAATTTGAATTTAGTATGCATATGTACACCATGAGAATACTTTATTTTATTTTATGCTTTCCCATAGGATGTTTATCATCCATACGTATCATATTTTTATTCTAATAAAACTGACCACGTTTTCTACACCAAGTCTACCACCTCATTTAAAGTCCCAAATTTCCTTTTTGTTCTGCATTTCCACTTTTGCAGCCAGATTGGGATAACACCTACTATATCTTTATTACATGTTCCAAATAACATAGTATGGAAGAGCCCCGGGGCCATCTTAAAACATTTTTTAACAGAATTCTGAATTTGAAAGTCAGAATTCTGAGAATAGAAAGTCAGAGTTTTGAGATTAAAAGTCAGAATCCTGAGTTTGGAAGTCAGAATTCTGAGATTGAAAGTCAGAATTTCTGAGATTAAAGGTCAGAATTTCTGAGATTCACAGTCAGAAGTCTGAGTTTCAAAGTGAGATTAAAAGTCAGAATTCTGAGATTAAAATTCAGAATTGTGGGTTTCAAAGACAGAATTTCTGAGGTTAAAAGTCAGAATTCCGAGATTAAAATTCTGAATTTTGGGTTTCAAAGACAGAATTTCTGAGGTTAAAAGTCAGAATTCTTACTTTAAAAGGCAGAATTCTGACTTTTAATCTCAGAATTATGACTTTCAGGCTGGGTTCACATATGAGCACGCCAACGGCTCACAGCAGGAGTCCGGGGTGTCCCCGTTCACCTTTTCAGGTCCGATTTCAGGCTAAATTTTTTTGCTGAATTCGGACCTGAAATGGACCAAAAGACGCACAGGACTCCTGTGCAAATCGCACTGGAGTCGCTGCAGAGATATGTGAACCGGCTCCATAGAGAGACCCCAGCCTTAAACTCTTCTTTTTAATCTCAGAAACTTTCAAACTCAGAATTCTGACATTTAATCTCAAAATTCAGATTTTCCAACTCAGAACTGTTTGGGGGTTCTAAGTGGTTTTCTAGCTAAATATGTTTTAGACATGTAGCAGAGGAATGTCACAATTGGCTGGAAGTGGATTGGAAGTGGTTAAGGTGCTTTTTGGATTTCATGCTCCTCTGTGTGGCTAGGCTTTGAAAAAGTCTCACATGTTTGGTATCCCCTTACTCTGGAGGAGTAGCAGAAAGTGTTTTGGGATGTAATTCTAAGTATGCACATGTTATGTGTAAGAAATATCTTATTCAATTGACAACTGTTGTGTTTTCTGCATATTCCAAAATCTTGTGGCAAAAAATGAAGTCTTCAAAAGACTCCCCAGTCCCCACGCCTCTTAAAAATACCTTGGAGTGTTTACTCTCAAAAATGGGGTTATTTTGTGGGCATTTCTACTGTCCTGGTGCTCCAGGGCCTCCAAAAATGTGATAGGGAGTAAGGAAATGAGATGTGTCATTTATGCTCCTAGAAAGCCTAAAGGTGCTCCTTGAATTTTGGGTCTCTCTATGTGGCTAGGCTGTGAATAATTCTTGTACATGTGGTATCATCATACTCAGGAGAAGTAGCAGAAAGTGTTTTGGGGTGTATTTCTAAGTATGCCAGTGCTGTTTGGTAGAAATATGGAGTGTTATATGAGCAACATCCCCTGTAATAGCACAGGCAATGACAGGTACTCTTTACTGAGACATCTGAGGTCTGTTGGACCCCAGATCTCTTCTTTGCCCTTAAAAGTATCTTTTCAAACTGAGATCGACCCCTATCAAACCTGCCTTTCCCCCCTGCATGTATCGCAATGTAGTGGCTGCCGATTCGCTACGCCCACAATCATTTAGCTTTCCTAAAGTAAAACGCACACGTTCTCTTTGAGCTTTACCATTCTACATAGGATCATTTTTTTTTTATCAGCAGACTACTTTTTTTACTTTTTATTACCAAAAAAACCCCAAAGAAATAATATATATATATATATATATATATATATACAGTATCTCACAAAAGTAAGTACACCCCTCACATTTTTGTAAATATTTTATTCTATCTTTTCATGTGACAACACTGAAGAAATGACACTTTGCTACAATGTGAAGTAGTGAGTGTACAGCTTGTATAACAGTGTAAATTTGCTGTCCCTTTGGTGTTATCGCTCTCACTCTCTCATACTGGTCACTGGAAGTTCAATATGACACCTCATGGCAAAGAACTCTCTGCGGATCTGAAAAAAAAGAATTGTTGCTCTACATAAAGATGGCCTAGGCTATAAGAAGATTGCCAAGACCCTGAAACTGAGCTTCAGCACGGTGGCCAAGACCATACAGCGGTTTAACAGGAAGACACAAAAAAGGCAAACAGTTTGCTGAAGACAAACAGACTAAGGACATGGATTACTGGAACCATGTCCTGTGGTCTGATGAGACCAAGATAAACGTATTTGGTTCAGATGGTGACAAGCGTGTGTGGCGGCAACCAGGTGAGAAGTAAAGACAAGTGTGTCTTGCCTACAGTCAAGCATGGTGGTGGGAGTGTCATTGTCTGGGGATGCATGAGTGCTGCCAGCACTGAGGAGCTACAGATCATTGAGGGAACCATGAATGCCAACATGTACTGTGACATACTGAAGCAGAGAATGATCCCCTCCCTTCGGAGACTGGGCCGCAGGGCAGTATTCCAATATGATAACGACCCCAAACACACCTCCAAGACAACCACTGCCTTGCTACAGAAGCCTAGGCCCCTTTCACACTGGGGCGGTGGCAGCGTCGGCGGTAAAGCGCCGCTATTGTAAGCGGCACTTTACTGTCGGTATTCGGCTGCTAGCGGGGCGGTTTTACCCCCCGCTGGTGGCCGAGAAAGGATTAACAACCACCGCAAAGCACCTCTGCAGAGGCACTTTGCCGGCGGTATAGCCGAACTGTCCCATTGATTTCAATGGGCAGGAGCGGTGAAGGAGCAGTGTATACTCCGCTCCTTCAAAGCTCCGAAAATGCTGCTAGCAGGTTTTTTTTTTCCCGTCCTGCTAGTGCACCGCTCCAGTGTGAAAGCCCTCGGGGCTTTCACACTGGAGAGACAGCAGTGGCTGTTTCAGGTTGGTTTGCAGGCGCTATTATTAGCGCAATAGCGCCTGCAAACCTCCCCAGTGTAAAAGGGCCCTTAGGGTAAAGGTGATGGACTGGCCAGGCATGTCTTCAGACCTAAACCCTATTGATCATCTGTGGGGCATCTTCAAACGGAAGGTGGAGGAGCGCAAGGTCTCTAACATCCACCAGCTCCATGATGTCATCATGGAGGAGTGGAAGAGGACTCCAGTGACAACCTGTGAAGCTCTGGTGACCTCCATGCCCAAGAGGGTTAAAGCGGATTCCCTTACCGAAGATGCCGGCGTCTCCACCCGGGAGCCGAGGGACAGGTCGGCTTCGGGTGAGGACATCGCGGGCGCCCTGGGCAGGTAAGCGCTTACTGTTTATACTAAAAGTCAGCAGCTGCAGTAAAAACTCTGTTTTAAGGCCATGCTGGAAATTGAAATTTGGACATTTTCACTTAGGCTGCTTTCACCCTGGGGCGGTAGGGGGCGTCGGCGGTAAAACATCGCTATTTTTAGCGCTGCTTTACCGCGGTATTCGGTCGCTAGCGGTGCGGTTTTAACCCCCGCTGGCGGGCGAAAAAGGGTTAAAACCGCTTGTATAGCGCGGCTATAGCCGCGGTATAGCCGCGCTGTCCCATTGATTTCAATGGGCAGGAGCGGTTTAGGAGCGGTGAATACACCGCTCCAAAGATGCGGCTTGCAGGAGATTTTTTTCTTCTCCTGCCAGCGCACTGCTTCAGTGTGAAAGCCCTCGGGCTTTCACACTGAACAAACAGCGGAGGCTGTTTAGGGGCGGTTTGCAGGCGGTATTTTTAGCGCAATAACGCCTGCAAACCGCCCCAGTGTGAAAGGAGCCTTAGGGGTGTACTCACTTTTGTTGCCAGCGGTTTAGACATTAATTGGCTGTGTGTTGAGTTATTTTGAGGGGACAGCAAATTTACACTGTTATACAAGCTGCACACTCACTACTTTACATTGTAGCAAAGTGTCATTTCTTCAGTGTTGTCACATGAAAAGAGAGAAGAAAATATTTACAAAAAATGTGAGGGGTGTACTCACTTTTGTGAGATACTGTATATATATATATATATATATATATACACACACACACGCACACACACATATATATATATATATATATATATATATATATATAAAAATATATATATATTATATATATATATAAATATATATATATATATATATATATATATATATATATATATATATATATATATATATATATATAAATAAATCAATGTTGTACATTAAAGCGCACACTAGTGGCCGTGCATTTAGGTATAATATAGAGAACTAAGACTTTGCTGCGAGAAAAAAAATAAAATTCTCTGGGAGTCAAGAGGATTTTTTGGTGAAAAAGGCCCTATTATGATAAAATAGTTAATTTAATGCTGTGCTAGTAGTTCATAGGAATGTATCCGTTATCTTTCATCTTGAATCTCCTTCCTTTTAAATGTTACTCGCACTGAAACGCGGCGGCCAGTTCAATAAAATAAATTCCAGAAGGAAGAAGAAGGAGCTCTTTACCGGCTGACACTCAGCAAATGTGCCCGAGGTCACCATTTAGGCGACAGCGAACGCTGCCGATTCGCTACGCCTTTCGTCTACAATCATCCCGCGCGCACATCTCTCGCCTTCAAAGCCTCCGCCGGTTTTGTGTCATAATTGTAACACGTAACGTGGCGGGAGGGGAGCGTGTCACATCTGAAGGGAGTCGCGGGGAAAGTTAAAGCCTGCCTGGGAACTAATAACATTCCGGATAAATGCTTTTCTCGGGGATCAGGTCAGGATGTGAGATGTTTCCGAGAAGATTAGCGCGGTTTGAAAAATTGTCTGAAATCCTTCTGATCTGCCGAGATTCTCTCCTCACCGCCTGCGAAGCTCCGCGGACCCGCCTGGCGCCGGCAGATTGGAGTCCTCATCGCTGCGTCCTGAATGGTTATAGGAGAAGCGGCAACAGCGCTGTCGAGAAACCAACTGCGCAATTTAGATGGTGGGGTGTTGACTAAGGCAGAACTAAAAACATGCACGCCATTCCAGGACTATTGTAAAGTCGGGGCTGGAGACCTCATTGCTGCAGTTTAGTAACACTAACAGATCTTGTTCCTCCTCCCAGCCTGTGGCTGGACAGTGAAAGGTGAGCAGAGCTTTTCTCCCCATCACTCTGATCTCCCCTCCTATCAGCATGCTTCTTGCTCTGCAGTACAACTGATTGGATCCTTGCACTGCTTCTCCCTCCTGCAGTCAGAGCTTAGCTGTACAGGGACTGCAAAAGGCTGGTCCCGAGTCAAAATCAGGGGGTACTTACGTTGCTTGAACAATTAGTTCATTTTTTGCAATGTGTTCAGTTTGTCCCGGACCAGCCCCCAACCAGTGACTGGACAGCGAAAGGAGAAGCAGCACAGGAGGTACTTACATTGCTTGAATGCAAAAATAAAGATACATTTACTTCATCTTTTTACAATGAGTTCAGTTTGTCCCGGACCAGCCCCCAACCAGTGACTGGACAGCGAAGGGAGAAGCAGCACAGGAGGTACTTACATTGCTTGAATGCAAAAATAGAGATACATTTACTTCATTTTTTTACAGTGAGTTCAGTTTGTCCTGGACCAGCCCCCAACCAGTGACTGGACAGCGAAAGGAGAAGCAGCACAGGAGGTACTTACATTGCTTGAATGCAAAAATAAAGATACATTTGCTTCATTTTTTTACAATGTGTTCAGTTTGTCCCGGACCAGCCCCCAACCAGTGACTGGACAGCGAAAGGAGAAGCAGCACAGGAGGTACTTACATTGCTTGAATGCAAAAATAAAGATACATTTACTTCATTTTTTTACAGTGAGTTCAGTTTGTCCCGGACCAGCCCCCAACCTGTGACTGGACAGTGAGAGAACTCGGGCAGTGATGAACCCATCTTCCTGTCACTCTGCGCTCTCCTCCTATTAGTGTGTTCCTTAAAGGGGTGCTTTAGTTTTTTTTAGGCTCATCTTTCTGTCACTATGCTCTCTCCTCCTATCAGCATGCTCCTTGAACTGCAGTACAACTGATTGGATCCTTGTATTGCTTCTCCCTCTCCCAGTCGGGGCTCTGCTGTGCAGGGACTGCAAGAGGCTGATCCCGAGTCAAATTTAGGAGGTACTTACATTGCTTGAACATTTAGTTCATTTTTTTACATTGAGTTCAGTTTGCCCCCAACCAGTGACTGGACAGTGAAAGGAGAAGCAGCACAGAGATAAGTTTATCTTTCTGTCACTCTATTCTCTCTCCTCCTATTAGTGTGCTACTTAAAAGGGAACTTTTTTTTAATTAAACCCTCACCTTTTATTAATTAAATGGGCCCCAGATGGTTATGCCATCATTTTCTAGTATGCCCCACATATTAGAACATTATGACCGGAAACAAGGCCCTCCAATTGATCTGTCACTAAGAAAACGTAATTTTTTTAAGGGCAGCGGGCATAAAGGGTACCTGTCACTGCCCATGCTATCATAAGGGATGTTGTTCACCCCTTGTGATAGCAATAAAGTTGATCAAAAAAAAAAATTAAAGAAACAGTGTAAAATTTGTATTCTCTAGGGCCTCTGCTTTAAAAAAAAAAATATATATATATGTATAAAGAATATTTGGGAGTTCATAGTAATATTTTAGAAATAAAATTGCAGATTTTTACATGTATGACAGAAATGTCAGAATTGGCTCAAGTTGTTAAAAATGGTCAGTGTTGATTGACAGAGTGAAGTTCCACTTTAACGCATGGTTTCATGTGCTGCTTCTTCCTCTCATGTCTTGTCTCTGCTGTACATGGATTGCAAAGGGCCGATACCTGCAGGACCGCTGTAGGAAATCACAAAGCCGAATACAGCCTACATGAGGCTTCCGGTTCATTCACATACGAAGCATAGTAAACACGCAATTTCTCTTTCCACCCCCATCATTACACAGGACCCTCTCCCACATACCACCCCCATCATTACACAAGACCTCTCCCCCATACTACTCCCATCATTACACAGGATCCCTCCTCCATACTACCCCCATCATTACATAGGACCCCCTTCCCCATAATACCCTCATCATTACACAGGACCCCTCCCCCATACTACCCCCATCATTACACAGGACCCCTCCCACATACTACCCCCATCATTACACAGGACCCCTCCCCCATACTACCCCCATCATTACACAGGACCCTTCCCATATACTACCCTCATCATTACACAGGACCCCTCCCCCATACTACCCCCATCATTACACAGGACCCCCTCCCACATACTACCCCCATCATTACACAAGACCCCACCCCCATACTACCCCATCATTACACAAGACCCCTCCCACATACTACCCCCATCATTACACAGGACTCCCTCCCCCATACTACCCCCATCATTACACAGGACCCCTCCCCCATCCTAGCCCCATCATTACACAGGACTCCCTCCCACATACTACCCACATCATTACACAGGACCCCCTCCCATATACTATCACCATCATTACACAGGACCACCTCCCCCATACTACCCCTATCATTACACAGGACCCCCTCCCCATACTACCCCCATCATTACACAGGACCCCCTCCCATATACTATCACCATCATTACACAGGACCACCTCCCCCATACTACCCCTATCATTACACAGGACCCCCTCCCCATACTACCCCCATCATTACACAGGACCCCCTCCCATATACTATCACCATCATTACACAGGACCCCCTCCCCATACTACCCCCATCATTACACAGGACCACCTCCCCCATACTACCCCCATCATTACACAGGACCCCTCCCCCATACTACCCCCATCATTACACAAGACCCCCTCCCACATACTACCCCCATTATTACACAGCACCCCCTCCCCATACTACCCCCATCATTACACAGGACCCCTCCCCTATACTACCCCCATCATTACACAAGACCCCCTCCCACATACTACCCCCATTATTATACAGGACCCCTCCCCCATACTACCCCCATCATTACACAGGATCCCTCCCCCATACTACCCCCATCATTACACAGGATCCCTCCCCCATACTACCCCCATCATTACACAGGATCCCTCCTCCATACTACCCCCATCATTACACAGGACCCCACCCCCATACTACCCCTATCATTACACAGGACCCCCTCCCCCATACTACCCCCATCATTACACAGGACCCCTCCCCAATCTAACCAAATCATTACACAGGACCCCCTCCTCCATACTACCCCCCAGGGCCGGACTGGCCTACTGGCCTACCGGGATACCGGTAAATCCCCCGGTGGGCCGGCTGTCTGGTTGTCCCTGGGGCCGCTGTGAGGGCAGCGGTGCCTGAAAGAAATATGGCTGCGGGGCCGCCGGGCTGATATGCAACTGTGCAGGCGCCAGCGCTGTTCTCAGATTGTTCTCGGAAGTGTGTACGGGCTTTCCCGAGCTAGCCGTGTTCGGGAAAGCCCGTACACACTCGGCAATTCTCGGAAATGCGGGCGCATGTGCAGTGACACGATGGCGCCGAGTGGCGCCATTTTTAAAAGTAAAGCAGCAGTGAGTACTCATCTGGTGGCCTCTTACTCCTACCCCCCCCTGCAGCCTCTGACCTCCTGCCCCCCCTGCAGCCTCTGACCTCCTGCCCCCCTTTACAGCCTCTGGCTTCCTGCCCCCCCTGCAGCCTCTGACCTCCTGTCATCCTCCCACAGCCTCTGACCTCCTGTCCCCCCCTGCAGCTTCTGACCTCCTGTCCCCCCCCCCCCCCTGCAGCCTCTGACCTCCTGTCCCCCCCTGCAGCCTCTGACCTCCTGTCCCCCCCTGCAGCCTCTGACCTCCTGTCCCCCCTCCCCTCCGCAGCCTCTGACCTCCTGCCCCCCCCCCTGCAGCCTCTGACCTCCTGTCACCCCCCCGCAGCTTCTGACCTCCTATCCCCCCCCTGCAGCCTCTGACCTCTCCTGTAACATCCGCAGCCTCTGACCTCCCCTGTACCATGCGCAGCCTCTGACCTCTCCTGTACCATCTGCAGGGTCTGACCTCTCCTGTACCATCCGCAGCCTCTGACCTCTCCTGTACCATCTGCAGCCTCTGACCTCTCCTGTACCATCTGCAGGGTCTGACCTCTCCTGTACCATGCGCAGCCTCTGACCTCTCCTGTACCATCTGCAGCCTCTGACCTCTCCTGTACCATCTGCAACCTCTGACCTCCCCTGTACCATCCGCAGCCTCTGAGTTCTCCTGTACCATCCGCAGCCTCTGACCTCCCCTGTACCATCTGCAGCCTCTGACCTCTCCTGTACCATCCGCAGCCTCTGACCTCTCCTGTACCATCTGCAGCCTCTGACCTCTCCTGTACCATCTGCAGCCTCTGGCCTCCCCTGTACCATCCGCAGCCTCTGACCTCCCCTGTACCATCCGCAGCCTCTGACCTCCCCTGTACCATCTGCAGCCTCTGACCTCTCCTGTACCATCTGCAGCCTCTGACCTCTCCTGTACCATCTGCAGCCTCTGACCTCTCCTGTACCATCTGCAGCCTCTGACCTCTCCTGTACCATCTGCAGCCTCTGACCTCCCCTGTACCATCCGCAGCCTCTGACCTCTCCTGTACCATCTGCAGCCTCTGACCTCTCCTGTACCATCCGCAGCCTCTGACCTCTCCTGTACCATCCGCAGCTTCTGACCTCCCCTGTACCATCCGCAGCCTCTGACCATCTCTTGTCTTATATCACATCTGCAGTCTGGAGTGGAGTCGAGAGTGGGAGTGCTGCAGGGATGGGGGTCATGGGAGAAGTCAGACATGTATGGACTGTGGAGAGGAAACTATGGGATAAAACCAGAGTCACCAAATTGGAGCCGACTGACTGAGCCCTGTACAGTGCACCTGAGAGGAGGTCAGTGACAGCACCACCAGGCCAGCCTGAGAGGGGGGGGCAATACACTATTGTAAGGGGGCACTGATATAAAGGTTTCCCCCTTATATCAGTACACCCCCTTAACTTAGTGTTTTCTTTCTGCGGAAGGTGGTCTCTGGTCACCAGAGTCCTCCCCACATTCCCAGAGTTCCCCTTTACATCATAGTCTGCAGGATTCTACCTTACAGTGCAAGGGGGAACTCTGATGTAAAGAGAATTGCCGTGGACTCTGATATAAGTGGGGTCTCTGGTCACAGTGCCCCCCTTTTATATCAGAGTTCCCGCTTGAATTACGATCTGCAATGTTCCCCTTTATGTCAGAGTTCCCTTGCACTGTAAAGGGGAATCCTCCTGATATATGGGGGGAACTCTGTGTTGGGTTATATTAATCTGACTTTCATGTAAATGGAGAAATATGGTTTTTGACTTTTGTTTAACTTAAACACATTGCTAATAGCAGTTTATAGCTTAAATATTGATATTTGCACTGAAAACTGCCATTTACGGCACCTTTTTTTTGCAGTATCAGTAAAAAATGTGCCAGTAAATGCCATGATTTTTGCCAGAAAAAAAATGCTGCTGTTTGTAAATTCCATGTCTCTCTTATCTATATATAATACACTCTTCAAATGTGCTTTAATATGCATGGTTTTCCCTTTTGTGAACAAGAAAATAACGACGTTATGCGGTTGGGCTGGTATAAAAATACTATGGGGCTGGTATGAAATTATTTCCAGGGCTGGTTTTTATTCCCAGTCCGGCCCAGCTACCCCCATCATTACACAGGACCCCCTCCTCCATACGACCCCCATCATTACACAGGACCCCTCCCCCATACTACCCCCATCATTACACAGGACCCCCTCCCCCATACTACCCCCATCATTACACAGGACTCCCTCCCACATACTACCCCCATCATTACACAGGACCCCCCCCACATACTACCCCCATCATTACACAGGACCCCCCTCCCCATACTACCCCCATCATTACACAGGACCCCTCCCCCATACTACCCCCATCATTACACAGGACCCCTCCCACATACTATCCCCATCATTACACAGGACCCCTCCCACATACTACCCCCATCATTACACAGGACCCCTCCCACATACTACCCCCATCATTACACAGGACTCTCTCCCACATACTACCCCCATCATTACACAGGACCCCTCCCACATACTACCCCCATCATTACACAGGACCCCCCCCACATACTACCCCCATCATTACACAGGACCCCTCCTCCATACTACCCCCATCATTACACAGGACCCCTCCCCCATACTACCCCCATCATTACACAGGACCCCCCCCACATACTACCCCCATCATTACACAGGACCCCTCCTCCATACTACCCCCATCATTACACAGGACCCCTCCCCCATACTACCCCCATCATTACACAGGACCCCTCCCACATACTACCCCCATCATTACACAGGACTCTCTCCCACATACTACCCCCATCATTACACAGGACCCCTCCTCCATACTACCCCCATCATTACACAGGACCCCTCCCCCATACTACCCCCATCATTACACAGGACCCCTCCCACATACTACCCCCATCATTACACAGGACTCTCTCCCACATACTACCCCCATCATTACACAGGACCCCCTCCTCCATACTACCCCCATCATTACACAGGACCCCTCCCCCATACTACCCCCATCATTACACAGGACTCTCTCCCACATACTACCCCCATTATTACACAGGACCCCTCCCACATACTACCCCCATCATTACACAGGACCCCCTCCTCCATACTTCCCCCATCATTACACAGGACCCCTCCCACATACTACCCCCATCATTACACAAGACCCCCTCCTCCATACGACCCCCATCATTACACAGGACTCCCTCCCACATACTACCCCTATTATTACACAGGACCCCTCCCACATACTACCCCCATCATTACACAGGACCCCTCCCACATACTACCCCCATCATTACACAGGACCCCTCCCACATACTACCCCCATTATTACACAGGACCCCCTCCTCCATACGACCCCCATCATTACACAGGACCCCCTCCCACATACTACCCCCATCATTACACAGGACCCCTCCCACATACTATCCCCATCATTACACAGGACCCCTCCCCCATACTACCCCCATCATTACACAGGACCCCCCTCCCACATACTATCCCCATCATTACACAGGACCCCTCCCACATACTATCCCCATTATTACACAGGACCCCCTCCCCATACTATCACCATCATTACACAGGACCCCTCCCACATACTATCCCCATCATTACACAGGACCCCTCCCACATACTACCCCCATCATTACACAGGACCCCTCCCACATACTACCCCCATCATTACACAGGACCCCCTCCTCCATACGACCCCCATCATTACACAGGACTCCCTCCCACATACTACCCCCATCATTACACAGGACCCCCTCCTCCATACGACCCCCATCATTACACAGGACTCCCTCCCACATACTATCCCCATCATTACACAGGACCCCTCCCCCATACTACCCAATCATTACACAGGACCCCCTCCTCCATACTACCCAATCATTACACAGGACCCCCTCCCCCATACTACCCCCATCATTACACAGGACCCCCTCCTCCATACTACCCCCATCATTACACAGGACCCCCTCCTCCATACGACCCCCATCATTATACAGGACTCCCTCCCACATACTACCCCCATCATTACACAGGAACCCTCCCCCATACTACCCAATCATTACACAGGATCCCCTCCTCCATACTACCCAATCATTACACAGGACCCCCTCCCCCATACTACCCCCATCATTACACATGACTCCCTCCCCCATACTACCCCCCATCATTACACAGGACCCCCTCCCCTCCTTCCACAGACCCATGCATTGCCCCCCCCCCCCCCCAGCAGCAGTCTCACCTTGATAGTGTCCAGAGGAGGTCAGGCCAACACCAGGCACACCCCGCCGAACCCTCCAGCAAAGAAGTTCTTCAGTGGGTAAATAGTCTACGGCTTGTCTGACATGGTGAGGGAGAGGGATCAGTGTAACCATGTCCAGTACTGACAGGTGCGCTCCCCGGCCAAGGTTTACCTTACCGAGTTGGCCTATCACAGCAGAGGCTGCAGACATAAAACCCCAAACAATCACCAGCGCCCCCAACATTCAGTTCCGCCCTTATCTCCTGAGTGATAGCTAAATCCACTTATCAACTATATGGGTAGCATGGGCTCAAGGGCCAGCTGAGCTTTTTGGGCTCCACAACAATGACTGGGCTCGGGGCAGCTGCCCCTTTTGCCCCACGTTAAAGACAGCCCTGGATGTAGTGCAGCAGGAGGAAGAAAGAAGACTAGAAGCTGGCAGTGCTGCAGGGGATCTACAAGAAAGTAACAAGTGTCAGCAATTAGTCAGTACTGCCATGCCCTTCTGTTTGGCAGGTGCCCGGCTTCCCCTTTTTAAACTGATGGGGCCCAGGTACAGGAGGACCGGTTGTACTGCCTAATTAGTAGCCCTGGATACCTGATACCTGCTATGATATATTCCTGAATACCAAGCTGCATCAAGTTGTGTCTTACAGTGCCTTGAAAAAGTATTCATACCCTTGAAATTTTCCACATTTTGTCATGTTGCAACCAAAAACATAAATGTATTTTATTGGGATTTCATGTGATAGACCGAAACAAAGTGGCACATAATTGTGAAGTGCAAGGAAAATGATAAATGTTTTTTAAAGTTTTTTTTACAAATAAATATCTGAAAAGTGTGGCATGTGGCATGTATTCAGCACCCCTTACTCTGATACCCCTAACTAAAATCTAGTTAAACCAGTTGCCTTCAGAAGTCACCTAATTAGTTAATAGAGTCCACCTGTGTATAACATAATCCCAGTATAAATACAGCTGTTCTGTGAAGCCCTCATAGGTTTGTTAGAGCACCTTAGTGAACAAACAGCATCAAGGAACACACCAAACAGGTCAGGGATAAAGTTGTGGAGAAGTTTAAAGCAGGGTTAGGTTATAAAGAACTAGCCCAAGCTTTGAACATCTCAGGGAGCACTGTTAAATCCATCCGAAAATGGAAAGAGTATGGCACAACTGTAAACCTACCAAGACATGGCCGTCCACTTAAACTGACAGGCCGGGCAAGGAGAGCATTGATCAGAGAAGCAGCCAAGAGGCCCATGGTAACTCTGGAGGAGCTGCAGAGATCCACAGCTCAGGTGGGAGAATCTGTCCACAGGACAACTATTAGTCGTGTTCTCCACAAATCTGACCTTTATGGAAGAGTGGCAAGAAGAAAGACATTGTTGAAAGAAAGCCATAAAAGGTCCTGTTTGCAGTTTGTGAGAAGCCATGTGGGGGACACAGCAAACATGTGGAAGAAGGTGCTCTGGACAGATGAGACCAAAATTGAACTTTTTGGCCTAAAAGCAAAATGCTATGTGTGGTAGAAAACTAACACTGCACATCACCCTGAACACACCATCCCCACCGTGAAACATGGTGGTGGCAGCATCATGTTGTGGGGATGATTTTCTTCAGCAGGGACAGGGAAGCTGGTCAGAGTTGATGGGAAGATGGATGGAGCCAAATACAGGGCAATCTTAGAAGAAAACCTGTTAGAGTTTGCAAAAGACTTGAGACTGGGGCGGAGGTTCACCTTCCAGCAGGACAACAACCCTAAACATACAACCAGAGCTACAATGGAATGGTTTAGATCAAAGCATATTCATGTGTAAGAATGGCCCAGTCACAGTCCAGACCTAAATCCAATTGAGAATCTCTGGCAAGACTTGAAAATTTCCGTTCACAGACGCTCTCCATCCAATCTGACAGAGCTTGAGATATTTTGCCATGAAGAATGGGCAAAAATGTCCCTCTCTAGATGTGCAAAGCTGGTAGAGACATCCCCAAAAAGACTTGCAGCTGTAATTGCAGAGAAAGGGGGTTCTACAAAGTGTTGACTCCGGGGGGGGGTACCCCACACTTTTCACATATTTATTTGTAAAAAATTTTGAAAACCATTTATCATTTTCCCTCCACAATTATGTGCCACTTTGTGTTGGTCTGTCACATAAAATCCCAATAAAATATATTTACGTTTTTGGTTATAACATGACAAAATGTGGAAAATTTCAAGAGGTATGAATACTTTTTAAGGCACTGTATATACCTGCCTAGAATTCAGCCTTATAAATCTGCAAAACTTCCTTAAGGACAATCACATTTGCAAACTCATATCGAACATTTTTCTTCATTGCAAAGGCTTTCAGCTCTGCATCACGCTATACTTTTTGCTTTGGGCTGATCCCATCATGTGTTAATATCCGATGGCGGGCCAATTAACTCCAGCCATCACCGTTCAGCACTTCATCTTAAAAAAATCACAAATATGCTTTTCCCGTCATAATGCCTCTGTCAATATTTAATGGGGGGGTTGTGTACATCTCATCAGCGGCGGGCACTTCGTCTTTGTTTGGAGAGTAAACTCGACATCGTCGATGGAGCCGTGAGAATAAATACATCAACCACACACCGGTGGAACTTAAAGTGGAGGATCTTCCATGGAAAGTGCTGATCTATTAAATATACGCCATGGTCGTTTTAATACTATGTAATTTGAAAAAAGAAGGGCGTTCGAGGCAATCCGCTGACCTATTGAGCTTGGGAGCCTATGCCATGGATCCAGCAATTTCCTTTAATGCTTTATTTATTCCCCCGTAGTCTATCAGGGCTTATTGTCAACGTCGTCGCTTTCTGTTACTCTACCGCTGAACCTAGACTTAGATCTTAGACTCTTAGAATAAGCTGTGACCTATTTCGAGCATACACAACTCAGCCTGTCTGACACTTTGGAACATTTTTCACATAAAACGAGCAAATGTCTTAATCTCCGGTGAGAGATATTCTTGAAAAGCATGAACGCAAAGATTCAGCAACCTGTAGGGGGTGGTAAGGAGCTGGTGATTCCATGACAAAAGGTAGTTGTGAGAAGGATGGAACTGCATTGAGTTATGAAATGAAAAAGAAACTGATTGGAACTTTGTAACTAGAGGTTGCTCAGGCCCAATGCATTAAGGAGAAATCCAGGGTTTCCAATAGTAATGCGATGCAATGCGATGCAATGCGATGCAATGCATTACAGCCCATCCAAATCCACTGCGACGCATGGTAGGTAAAGAAAATGTATATAATGTATTAATATTACATTTATTATCACATTAATTTCATTAATTTAACTAATTAAATAATGTACCTAAAACACACTGAACATAGCCTTTGACACTGACCTTCGACCCCGACCTTGACCCTGACCTACACCAAACCCTGATCCAGCTATTTTATTGTTTGCCTTGGGCAGAATTTTTCAGGGAGGGGTGGCGCCACCCCAGGCAGAAGAGACACTATGAGGACTGCAGAGAACAGTAGTGTTGCTACGGGGTGTGGGGGGGTCTGCCAGAGGGGTGACACCAGGGGCGGGTGCAAGCTGGCCGCTCGGTGACAGGGGAGCGAAGCGGAAGCAGGAGGCCGCGGTGGCTGCAGCCTCTGATCCCGGAAGTAGCTCACTTGGCAGAGAAGGCCGGAGTCCCGGGCTGTGATCGTGCTTCGGCAGCCTCGATACACACAGCTGCTAAAAAGGAGCCGGTGGGAAGGTGAGAGTCTGGTGTAGTTTTTTTGGGGGGATGGAAGAGTCTCCTGGTGTAGTATGGGGAAGGATAGGGGAGCCCCCTATCTTTCACCCCTCTCCTTCTCCCTCTCACTCACCCCCCCGTCTCTCACCCCCCCATTCTCTCCCTCTCTCACTCACCCCCTCTGTCTCTCACCCCCCATTCTCTCTCACCCCCATTCTCTCCCTCTCTCTTACCCCTCTCTTTCTCTCTTTCTCTCACCCCCCTCTCCCCCTCCCTCCCTCTCTCACCCCCTCTTTCTCTCACCCCCCTCTCTCTCCCCACCTCTTCCCCCCTCCCTCTCTCTCTCACCCCTCCCTCTCTCCCCCCATTCTCTCTCATCCCCCTCTCTCACCCCTCTTGCCCCCTCTCTCTCTCACCCCCTCTCTTTTACCCCCTTCTTTTTCACCCCCCCTTCTCTCTCACCCCTCACTCTCTCTCATCCCCTCCCTCTCTCTCACCCCCTCCCTCCCTGTCTCTCTCTCACCCCCTCTTTCTCTCTCACCCCCCTCTTTCTCTCTCACCCCCTTTGCCCCTCTCTCACCCCAATCTCTTTTACCCCCCTCTTTTTCACCCCCTTCTCTCTCTCACCCCCTATCTCTCTATTCCACAATTCAACAAGAGTCCCTGCATAGCCACCAGAGTACCCCACACAGCCACCAGAGTACCCCAGGCAGCCACCAGAGACCCTGCATAGCCACCAGAGACCCTGCAAAGCCACTTGAGAAGGAAGGGGTGGGGCAAATTTAGATGGGGGCACCCAATTTTAGTCTTGCCTAGGGCAGCACAAAACCAAAATACACCACTGCAAACATGGTACGCATTTAAGTGGCCCCCATGGAAGAAGACCCACTTCAGTGAGGCAGCATATGTGCATCTGCTTGACAGCAAGGCATTAAAGTGTATACAAACCCCAAACAACTTTACTTGCTTAATTTTGGTCTGTAGAGTATACCATTGAGATTGCTTTGTTGTATCTTTTCAATACATGCAATAAGAAAAAAAAACTACTGATCTTGGCAGAAATCCAGTGAACTCCTACCCTCCTGTACACTCTGCCCCTGCTGCACTGAATACATAAAACATGGTTATTGGGCTTGCTGTGCAAATATGTCAATCATTCCCATGGGTGCCATGAATCTACACCGTAATTTGATTAATAGGTTTATTTTTTAGGGTTAACAGCACCATCTAGTGGCGTAATGCAGTCTTTTTCCAAGATATTTCTCAATCAGGAAGAATACCACATTATTGCCATTAGATGGCGCTAACTATCCTATGTAATAAATATATTATGCAACGATAAATGCTTAGGGGCCCCTGTTCAGGCTGTCAAGGATCTGATGAGTTGGATGCTACTGACTAGCTGAGGATAGGTTCATCTAGACCCAAAGCATGTTACAGATATAGGAAGAGATAGCCACAAATGTTTACTGTAATTTGCTTAATATGTTTCAAAAATAGGCTGAGTGGTTAGCAGCGGCGGTGCGTCCATAAGGGTGCACGGCACCGTCCCCTCTTGCATAAATTTATCTATAGACACTGCTTTTCAGGCACCAGGCACCTGAATTACAGCGGCGGGGGGGTGTTTTTGAAGCACCTGATTAGAGCCATAGACGTCAAAAAAGGTGACCTGCGAGCGCCATGCTGGGCGCTCGCAGGTCACTCAGCTGTGTTAGAAAAGCGAATTAATTTTCGCTTTCCTAACACTAAACCGCCTCTCCGCCAATCAGGTGCTTGGATCTGTTACCCATCACCTGGTTGGCTGAAACAACAGGCGCTGTGATTGGACGCCTCAGGCATCCAATCATAGCAGAGGACGGGAAGAGAGGACGGAAGAAGACATCGAGGAGCATCAAGGAGCTGTCCCACAGAGACAGGGTAAGTTCAGACGTTCAGATGGCACAGTGGCAGCATTTGATGGCACAGTGGGAGCATTTGATATGTGGCTGCGTTTGATGGACACAGTGGCTGCGTTTGATGGGCACAGTGGTGGCAATTAATGGGCACAGTGGCTGCGTTTGATGGTAGAATGGCGGCAATTGATGGTCACAGTGGCTGCGATTGATGGTACAGTGGCTGCGATTGATGGTACAGTGAGGCTGCAATTGATGGGGTTTTTTTTCCAGAATTTTTCAGTTTGTTTGGGGCCCCCCAAAAAAATTGAGACCCACCTGCCACAGGTGGTTAGCAGGTAAAATCAGCATCAGCTCGATTCATCCAGGCCGCACTTCCAACATGTTTCGCCCTGCTCTTGGGGCTTAATCATAGAACGGAGGCTGAACGAAACATGTAGGGGGATGGGTTTGAATTAATCTAAGGCTGCTTTTATCTGCTAACCACTCAGGCCAAGCAAGGTGTGCGACGGCTGGGTTATCTCTTCATATTTCTGAAAAATATTAAGCAAATTACAGTAAAGATTTGTGGACCCTGTGCAAATGTGTCAACCAAGAAATTTTTAATACATAGATCCCTTTAAATCAAAGCATTTTCTTGGTTCAAGTTTCGTTTACCTTAGTGTAAATAAAAAAAAAAGACCTTACTACAAAAGAACAAACTGACCTTCATTTGTTTCATGTCTTTCATTCTATTCCTTTCGCTGACTTTGAACTTTAATTTTCCTAAATAAACACTTTTACGGATCTATTTGCAAATCTATTTACCAGTCCAATTTTTAAGTAACGAGAGTAGAAACACTCAATTTATTCCCTGGCTCATGGGGGGGGGGAATCAGAAATCCTTGCATTAAAACCAATGACATGTTCCGTACGGGTGATGAAGAGTGGATTGAAAAACATTAGCACGGCTTGATGACAAAAATATGCTAATGGCCGCTGGACTTCCATTTCCTCGCCGAGCGTGATGAATTATTTTGATGCTTTGTCTGATATTTAGAGAAGCTTCATCAACTTTATGTGATTAGTGCAGACATCGACGGTTTGATTGAAGAAGAAAAACTACCGTGGATGTGAAGGTTTTTTTTGTTTTTTTTTTAATCTATTTTCGTCTTTTTTTTTATAAAAGTTTTGAAATGTCTTTATTGAGTGACAGATTGTGTGTTGAGTTATTTTGAGGGGACAGCAAATTTACACTGTTATACAAGCTGTACACTCACTACTTTACATTGTAGCAAAGTGTCATTTCTTCAGTGTTGTCACATGAAAATTTTGCATAGAGTAAGGGAGGGTTTTTTCCTCCGTGTCCTGTTGGGGAGGAGATTTCCTTTCACTTCCTGTCCCAAAGCCAAAAAACAGGAAGTGAGAGGAAATCCCTCCAAAGTCAGGGAATCCCTGGTTGTCATAAGGGTCACCAGAACCAGTGTCTACATTGGATGATTTCCCTTCCATTCCTGTTCTGGTGACAACTCAGAATTTTGGATTTTATTTCACTTTCCCCCTCAGTGGTTCTAAAGTTAAACATTTTTTTTACCTTAATGCATTCCCTGGTCCGACCCATCCTCCCTAAAAGACTTACTAGAGTCCTCTCTCTTGATCCAGCGCTGTGCCCGTTTGCAGCTCTGTGAGTTGAGGAGAGGAGGAAGCCAGGGGGCGGGGCCAAACATCACTGTGTATCTATGGATGCCCACAGCCCAGCTCTGGAGTGTGCCCACATCGGTCCCCCCTCAGCACATGGTTTGCTATGGGGGGCACACACAGGGAAGGAGGAATGGAGAGCGGTGGCTGGGGACTCCAGAAGAGGAGATTAGTGACCACTGTGTGCAAAATATCCTCTTTTTCATTTTTGTCAAAAAAACCTGTCTTTACAACCATTTAAAATGAATGAAACCCTCCTTCCAGATACAGCCTGTCCCTAGATCCCTAGTCACAGCCCATAGCTATCCTCAGATCCTTATTTCCCTTGGCAGTGCCTGCAACGTTGATCCCCATAGGCTTCTTCCCGATACAATAGAGCAGCCTTTCTCAACCTTTTTACATGGAGGAACCCTCAAAATAACTTTCTGGTATCAAGGAACCCTTGCTATTAATTAATATTTTTACAACTCACGGGGACATTAGCATCATGGTTTGAGAGAAGAATGCTCCTTAAATTTTTGTGGTCAATGGGAAAAATTCCACCCTTACAGATAGCTAAAAAGATCAATGGTGTCTGAGAGGCAGCAATGGCTCAAGGAACCCCTAGAAACCTCAGTAGAAAGCCTGCAGTGGAGACTCCAAAGCTGATATAATGGAAGTCTATGTAGGCACGGTCACGGTTGTCTGGAGGTCTTCAGAAGATCTTCATGTAAATATGCATCTGGGACAAGGAGAGGGAAGATCCTTTAACTCGTGGGTGAGGCCAATTTTTTTTATGCTTTTTTAATTTTTTTGGTTAGCTGCTCAGACCACATTTTAGCAGTTTTAGTATGACATTATGGAAGAAATTAAAATCCTATTTTCTATGGGGGATCTGAAGATCTTGATTTAAATATGGATCTGTGAGAAGGAGGGGGATAAACCTTTAAATCAGGGGTGAGGCAGACTGTTTTTATCTATTTTTTTGAAGTTCAGTCTCAGTATGACATCATGGAAGTCTATAGAGGCACAGCCAGCGAAAATATTTTGTCTAGGGGATGTCAAGATCTTTAGGTAACCATGCATCTGAGATTGGGGGGGGGGGGTCCTTTAATGTTCCTGGGACAAAGAGGGGGAAGATCCTTTAACTTGGGGGTGGGGCGCACTTTTTTAAGAATTTAACTGTTTAGGCTACATTTTAGCAGTTTCAATATGACAGTCTACGTAGACACTGCCACAGAAAAGAAGATTTTGTCTGGAGGATCTGATGACCTTCTTGACATATGCATCTGGGACAAGGAGAGAGAAGATCCTTTAACTCAGGGTTGGAGCACACTTTTGTTTTTAGGTTTTTAGGAATTTAGCTGCTGAGGCCACATTTTAGCAGTTTCAGTATGGCATGGAAGTCTATGTAGACACAACTAGAGAAAAGAAGAATTTTTTCTGGAGGATCTGAAGATCTTTGGGTAAATATGTATCGGGGACAAGTAGGGGGATGATTCTTTAACTCGGGGGTAGGGTACACTTTTTTAAATTTTTTAGTTTAGCTGCTTAGACCACATTTTAGCAGTTTCGGTATGACATCATTGAAGTCTATGGTATGGCCATAGAATGGAATATTTTGTCTGGAGGATCTGAAGATTTTTGAGTAAAAAAGCCTCTGGGACAAAGAGGGGAAAGATCCTTTAACTCAGGGGTGGGGCACACTTTTTTTTTTACGTGTTTAAGAGTTAAGCTGTTCAGACCACATTTTAGCAGTTTCAATATGACATGAAAGTCTATATAGACACAACTAGAGAAAAGAAGAATTTTGTCTGGAGGAGCTGAAGATCTTTGGGTAAATATGGATCGGGAACAAGTAGGGGGATGATCCTTTAACTCAGGGGTGGGGGTACACTTTTTTAAAGTTTTTAGGAATTTAGCTGCTCAGACCACATTTTAGCAGTTTCGGTATGACATCATGGAAGTCTATAGTAAGGCCATAGAATGGAATATTTTGTCTGGAGGATCTGAAGATTTTTGAGTAAAAAAGCCTCTGGGACAAAGAGGGGAAAGATCCTTTAACTCAGGGGTGGGGCACACTTTTTTTTTTACGTGTTTAAGAGTTAAGCTGTTCAGACCACATTTTAGCAGTTTCAATATGACATCATGGAAGTCTATGTGTGCACAGCTAGAGGAAAAAATATTTTCTCTGGAGGATCCAAAGATCTTCATTTAAATATGCATCTGGGTGAAGGAGGGGAAGATCCTTTAACTTAAGGGTGGGGCAGACTATTTTTTACTTTTTTGTTTTATGTTTAGCTGCTCAGACTACATTTTAGCAGTTTCAGTATGACATCATGGAAGTCTATGGCATGGACAGAGAAAGGAATATTTTCTCTGAAGGATCTGAAGATCTTTGGGTTAATATGCATCTGGGACATAGAAGGGGATGATCCTTTAATTCGGGTGTGGGGCAGACTTTTTTTAAAAGTTTTTAAGAGTTTGGCTGCTCAGGCCACATTTTAGCAGTTTCAGTATGACATCATGGAACAGTCAGAGAAAAGAAGATTTTGTCTGGAGGATCTGAAAATCTTCAGGTGAATATGCATCTGGGACAGGGAGAGGGAGGATCCTTTAAATCGGGGGTCAGGCACACTTTTTTATAAGTCTTTAGGAGTTTAGCTGCTCAGACCATATTTTAGTAGTTTCATTATGCACCAGTTATCCTAAAAACAAAGGATTGTAAACACACGATAGGAAGGATCTATACCACAGTATGTTCCCTGAATAGAGCTATGATGTCACAGAAAACTCATTAACACCAATAAAATGTATAAATGTAACCACATAAAAATTATCTTCAAAAAAAAAAAAAACTATCTACGTTAATAGGACATAAAAATATAATAAATCCACAAAAAAAAATACTAAAACCCTCCGGTGGACCCATATCTTATTAATTATTATTACTATTAATAATATTACGGAACTATGTATAGACACGCATATGCCCTTTGGCCCATGATGTGTTGGCTACCATTAAAGCTCCATTATATGACTATTGTTTGTTCATTGAACTCTACAGTAAACTGCTAATGCCATTAACCATACATACATGCTGGTTATTTGGCCTTTGGGCATATTATAGCCACATGGTTCGTGACAGTTGGTAATAAATTGGGAATAAATTGGCTTTATGAACTATCAGCATGTTTATGACCTGTTATAGAGATGTACAAAATATTCATCCAAATTAAACTGGAATATCTTTAATACCTGTATAGCTGAGAGCTGTTTTTGCTATTTATTGACTCTCTTCTTTCTGTGGCCCATTGGGGGGCAAAAACTAACATTGCATCTACCTTTTTTCATATTGAATTCAGCATATGCATATGAGCCACCCGGCATCCTATGGGATGGTCCCATATTAGATTAGGATTTATGTTGATAAATACTACTGGACTCCACATAGCCAGCGACACTCAGCAGTAAAAGCCTGCTGGTGCATCAAAGTGTGAGAAGCCATTACCTCAGACAACATATTAAGCAGAAGCTGGGAATCCAACAGTGTCTGTGCTTGGGGAATTTTTCAACTCTTTTTTTTTTTAATGAATCCTATAAATGTCAGATTTTTAAACATTTAAATTCTATACATTTACATATTCACAAATATTATACAGTTATATAAAAAAAAATACATTTAAATTCAATAAAATTACATTTTTTAAATCTTTCTTGCTTCACTATCTATCTTCTAGAGGCAGCGGCCCCAGGAGATCTGGAACCCTCCCTGAAGAGGGGAAATAACACTCTGGAAAGGCCTCAAAAACATTTATCACCCCCCCACCCACCTTCTGGACACCTCTGTACGGGGATTGCCTGAGGCATGATAAATATTCATACTGGACATTTGACTCTTCCTGCCCTATATTTTGGAAGCGTCTCCCAGTAGTAAGGTGAGAGAAATCAAACACCGAACTTAGGAAACCTTGACCAGACAAGAACAAACAAAAATAATAGATCACCGCCCCACTGACTGCAGTGAAGCCAGCCACTAAATTTTGCCTAGCAGCCAGTAAGAGAAGTTCAGTTGGAACCAGAAGGCCATTACATGTTCATGCTCATAATTATGGGCAAAGGCTCAATACAGAACGGGCATGTGCAAATGTATTAGCGTGTGCCCAAGAAGAATTGGCCTCATGTGAATGAGCACGAACTGGCACCAAACGGCCTATGGCATGAACAGATTGCTGAGTGGTCTTCAGCTAGTTCCTGTTTATCTGTGCCTTGACCTGCTATATCTGCCTACCCATGCTTGACCCGGTTTTCTCTTGACCTATCCCTGGAATCCCACCTGCCTATTGTGACCTCGGATGGAACTCTGACTCTGCTCCTGTCTTGTGCTTCTGTGCCGTGCTGCCTGACTGTGCTCCGACCCCGGCCTGTATCCTGACCAGTGACGGCTGGTGCTCAAATTTTTTTTGGGGGGGTGCAAAAAATTTTTTTTAAAAAATCATCAATTGCAGCCACTGTGCCATCAAACACTGTCACTGTGCCTATCAAACGCTGCCACTGTGCCCTCAAACGCTGCCACTGTGCCATCAAACACTGCCACTGTGCCCTCAAATGCTGCCACTGTGCCCATCAAACACTGCCACTGTGCCCTCAAATGCTGCCACTGTGCCATCAATTGCAGCCACTGTGCCAAACGCTGCCACTATGCTCATTAAACGCTGCCACTGTGCCATCAAACACTTCCACTGTGCCATCAAATGCTGCCACTGTGCCCATCCAACGCAGCCTCTGTGCCAAACACTGCCACTGTGCCAATCAAACGCTGCCACTGTGCCATCAAACGCTGCCAGTGTGCCCATAAAATGCTGCCAGTGTGCCCATCATATGCTGCCAGTGTGCCCAATAAATGCTGCCAGTGTGCCCTTGAATGCCCCCAGTGTGACCACCTCCGTCCGCTCGCCGTCTGCCCGGCACTTACCCTGTCTTGGTGGGGCAGAGGGTGACGGCGACGAGCGGGGTCCTTCTTACGTCTCCTGCCACCCTCAACTCCCATCCTTTCCTTCTGATAGGCATCTAATAGTGGCGCCTATTGTTTCAGCCAATCAGGTGACAGGTAACAGACCGAGCACCTGATTGGAGGAGAGGCGGTTTAGTGTTAGGGAAGCGAATATTCATTTTCTTTTCTAACACAGCTGAGTGACCTGCGAGCGCTCAGCATGGTGCTTCAAAAACACCCCCCGATGCTGTAATTCAGGTGCCCGGCGCTCGAAAAGGGGCCGGGCACCTGAATAGTGGGTGGCAGCGGCAGCCACAGATAGATTAATGCAATGCACGAATCAATCTATTGGTAATAGAGGGGGTGGCTGGAGAGAGAGGGCTGTGCCCGTGCGCCCTTAATGCACGGGCCGCCACTGATCCTGAATCTGCTTCTGTCTATTGTTTCTGTATTTTCACTGCCCAGCTGTTGGCCCAGCTCACCTTTTGGCTTGTGTCCCGGCTACGCTCCACCGTGTTCCAGTTCCTGGTTCCTGACTGGTGATCCATGGTCCTCTAAAACCCACAAACTTCAGCTGGCGCTGCCTGTTATACCGGCCCTCGTGCCACTCTGTTTGTCACACCTTCTGTCATCACTACCAGGGGTGTTGGACAAGAGGTGCAAGAGAAGCCCCCTCTACAGCTCGATCTCCACCAGGTACAGTAGTAAGTTGACACAGCCTAACTAGAGGAGAGCATTACAGAATATTAATATTACAGTTCATATAAGATATGGAATGGCAACAAGTTTTATCATTTGGCACTTTTGTCCTGGGTACTAGATGACCTTGTCCTGACACTGCTCTCCACTCTGTCCTAAACTAAAAAGTGTTGCCTTAGTTCTACTTCAGTATATTTTTGTGTCCTACTGAAGTAGAATTCTTTTTGAAGATAAATATGGTAAGTGGTTAATACATTTACATATCGGTGTTAATGGGGAATGTGTCACTTTTTTTTTACCAATTTGACTTATCCTCAAATGACTAATAGTGTTCAAAGGTAGCCTACAGAAATATGTCAGCTGCCCTTTGACGAGTTAGAATCTCAGGGTTCAAGCACCAAGTCCATCAAATTTTTGCTTTCCGTTCTTAGTGAGGTGACCCAGGAAAAATCATGTGATCAGTGAAGTGGAGAATCCTGACCTGCACATTTATTCTAGGTCGGTTTCTTTCTGAGTATTAAAGTGTATGTAAATCTAAAATAGAAATGTGCTTTTTCTACTGCTATTTTTTTTTTACTGGTTGAACTAGATGGATTGTGGGTTTTTTCAGCTTCTGTAACTATGTGAAGCCTGACTTCACATTCTGCAATATTTTTTTTTTGGATACAGTAGGAACGAGTTAATTCCAGGTATGGATATTTTTACATAGTTACATTGATCCAGCTTTGACGAATGTAACTATGAACATACCATAATTGTGGGATCCCTCTAGAAGCTTATAGGCTGGTGCAGTCTAAGTTTCTTCACTGCAGGTGGCGCTAGACCGTAGCGGCAATTCAGATGGGGGAGGAAGTAGAGAGGAACTTGGTTCCTCTATGATTTCATTGGTCACAGGGAGGCAATTATCCAATTGAATGCTTGTGCCACATGTGACTTTCATGGACATCTTGTGTAAGGCAGAGCCTATTTAAGACTCCGGCTTAAGGAGTTGGCACACTTTATGCACGTGGCTAACATAGGGACAGGATCCCTGCCTATCAGGGACAGTGTTTAGAGACAGAGAAAGGTTCCAGAGCAGTAGGGACTGAAAGGAAATAGTAGGTATTCTGGATGACCACCATCCTTGTAGGTACACCATCAGTGTCCTCAGATCTCTGGAGACATCGAATGAAACGAGAAGCAGGTTGTGCATTCGTAAGATGTCTGCCTTTATTAGGTGCATATACAGCTTATATATGGTTCAACTTACCAATCAAAAGAGTGGAAAGGGGAGTGGTTAGTAAATTATGTATTTGTATAAAAGATATGGTTATACAAGTCAGTGGCCCCTAAGATACACTTATCATGAGTTCACAGGAGTCAACCGACCATCTGATTATGAGTCATAAGTCATGCATCCTGTCCCATGGCCTACAGAACAGGGAACAGGAAAGGACAAACCAACCCACAATGATACATATAGAGTACAGTGCTTGAGCAAGCATTTTTCTAAGCATTCTTTCACAGTTGCAGATTTAAGCTAAAATGACAAAGCATATCAAAATGGAGTCACAATGGTTTGGGCATATTATTACAGGGACAGTGCAGAGACCTCATTTAGGAAGCCTCCACCGTGGGTGTGGACCAGCCAGGCCGCATTCAGCTCCTTGTGGCAGATGCTCTTCAAGTCTTCGGACTGCTGTTCTACCGCTGTTACAGTTGTAAGTGGCTCCAGACGGGTGTGCCTCCCTGCTGGGCCTGGTTGTACTTTTTGAACTTTTCTACATTATATTGCTATTGCCAAACTTGGACTCTCTGCATGCTCACTGCCTGCCGCACAACGCTGCGCTTAGCTCACAAGATGGAAATCACTGATGTAGACACCGCTACTCCAGTGATCTCCACTAGCTTCCAGGTCCTGTGTTGAGCAGATGCCCTGCTGCATTGTGAATATAAGAGGTCAGCTGCTGGGCACAGGCACCATTCAGCGATTCCATATTAGCGCCCCTGGTCTTGGATTGTGATGTACTGTATAACAAGCTCATATATGCTGGTCAAGTGATCACCAACTTCTGGTCATGTAGTGTAGGGGTCTCCAAGCGTTCCGAACAAAGGGCCAGTTTACTGTCCTTCAGACTTCAGGGGGGTTGGGCTAGAGCCAGTGGGAGTAGAAAATGTCCTATGATTGGTGCCAGTGGGAGGACTGGTGCTCCATCATGGGTGTCAGTGGAAGGAATAGTGTCCCGTTGCTGGTGTCAGTGGAAGGAATAGTGGCCCATTGTTGGTATCAGTGGGAGGAATTGTGCCCTATTGTTGGTGTCAGTGAATGGAATAGTGCCCCATTGTTGGTATTAGTGGAAGGAATAATGCCAAATTGTTGGTATTAGTGGAAGGAATAGTGGAAGGAATAGTGGAAGGAAATCGTTGGGGTCAGTGGAAGGAATAGTGCCCCATTATTGGTATCAGTGAATGGAATAAAAGGGCCGCATCTGGCCCCCCGGTTGCAGTTTGGAGACCCCTGATATAGTGTGCAAATAACAAATACAGTTACAAACCATCCAGGTCACTCAAGGGTATGGCAACATATACCAATAAAATTGCGAGTCAGTTGATACGTTAGCCCCGGGTGTAATTTTTTACTGTATAGGGACCTGATTCACTATATACCTACCCTGATCAGGAATTCTTCATGTAGAAGACATACCATCACTTTCTGTCCTTGAGAGACTATAATAGTAACCCTTCTTCTTGTAGTATATCAGTTATATATATTTTTTTCTTACTTAGAGATTTCAAAGCCATTTTATATTTTTCTTTTCCTTTTTTGAAAACTAAAAACACTGAAGATTGGCCCCACTACACCCATTCTTATTTTCTTTAGAAAAGTTTGGAGGTTTTTTTCTTTCCATCGATTGAGAGATTTCAAAGTCATTTCATTGTTTTTGCCTAGCAATAAAAGCACCCACGCTAAGCATGATGGGAGAATAACCATCCCCTGAATTCTCTAGGCTGTATTGATGCCTTTGTATTGCAACCATCGCCTTGATTTCAGAGGCCTCCGTCCCATGTTACATATACATTCTTGAAGCAAAGCAGCTTATTACCCAGCAATGTTATCGCCATCAGGGGGTCCTAAATCTTAATAAGAGGAACAACACTGCAGTTATCTGTCTCTGGAAATGTGCGCCGCAACTCACAGACAAAGAAAAAAAGTACAATAATATTTTTTTTCTTAGATTCCATCTGTAGTGTACTTCCTAGAATAAAAGTTTGGGAGGCACGATCTTCAGGAAGATTGATGGACTAATTTTGCCAATTTAAAATGCTTAAAATGCAGGAAACAAAAGAACATGGGGGATGTCTTTATGTGAGGACCATTGTAAGGAGAAACATGTACACCAATGAACCTATCAGGACAATTAAAAGACATGGAAGGTTCTGTCTATTACCAAAGTTATTTACAGTATATCCATCCTTCTTTCCCTTCAATCCCTTCCTTCCTCCTAAATTATCCTGGAAAAAAACTAAAATGCATTTAGGGTTCTGTATATTTTTCATAAATATTCTTTCCTTCCTTTCTTTCTTCTTCCCTTCATTCCCGCTATTCCTTTCTTTCTTTTTATTTTTCTTTCCTTTCTTTTGTTATCCTTTCTTTTCCTTTACTTCCTTCCTTTCTTTTTTTTTACCTTAAGCTTTCTCTATTCCTTTCTTTCATTTTTTTTTTTTTTAATCAAAAAGGTGTTTATTAAACAAGTTCACACAGTTTCCAATGCACAAGCAGCACTTAATCTTCCTTTTGTTTTTACTCAACATTTTTCTTCCCTTCACATTTAACTTCCCATCCTTTCACCTTTGGCTTCCATCATTTCCTTCCTTCCATCTCTTTTATTTGTATACAAAATAATTCTGCGCTGCACAAAAAAAGAGGAGAGCAGCTAACACAACCAACAAGATGTTAAATGAAAGGATAATACAATGTATAATACAAAGTGTAGCTCTATCAAATTAGAGAACGTCCAATATAGAGGCCGTTAAGCCAACAGTTCCAAAAATATTTAATAGGGAAGGGTCATCCATATATATAACAATAAGTAGTCTTCAGGAAAACACTTCAAGCGGGGATATATGACATCCAAAATGAAGACAGACACACCCCCACCGAGAGATGAAAAGGCTTACCAGATAGGATGGACCCAAAGGGGCATACGCCGAGTTGGGTCGGATAAGGCTTGGGTGGTGAGTGGCTGTAAGTGGCCCAGAGAGGCGATGTTTGTGGATGGTCCCACAAATTGCTGTATCCCTCAAAGCGGTGCCCGAATCTGGAGGGGTGTGGATGGTCCCACAGATGTGGATGGTCCCACGAGTCCCGGAGGGGTGAAGTATATGGAACGACCCACACGTTGTTGTATCCCTCGAGGCGATGTTTAAGAGCCAAAAGATGATGGTAACAAGTAGAGAAAAAGAAGGAATGGCCACATAGTGTGAATCCATATGAAAAAGGAATTTAATTTAAAATGAAAAAAAAAATGGGTAGGACCCTACTGTCGCCACTTTTCTACAGCGCTGTTTTTATACGGATCTACATGTGAGTGTATATCTTCATTTTAAATGAAAAAAAAATGGGTAGGACCCTACTGTCGCCACTTTTCTACAGCGCTGTTTTTATACGGATCTACATGTGAGTGTATATCTTCATTTTAAATAAAATTCCTTTTTCATACGGATTCACACTATGTGGCCATTCCTTCTTTTTCTCTACTTGTTACCATCATCTTTTGGCTTTTAAACATCGCCTCAAGGGATACAACAACGTGTGGGTCGTTCCATATACTTCACCCCTCCGGGACTCGTGGGACCATCCACATCTGTGGGACCATCCACACCCCTCCAGATTCGGGCACCGCTTTGAGGGATACAGCAATTTGTGGGACCATCCACAAACATCGCCTCTCCGGGCCACTTACAGCCACTCACCACCCAAGCCTTATCCGACCCAACTCGGCGTATGCCCCTTTGGGTCCATCCTATCTGGTAAGCCTTTTCATCTCTCGGTGGGGGTGTGTCTGTCTTCATTTTGGATGTCATATATCCCCGCTTGAGGTGTTTTCCTGAAGACTACCTATTGTTATATATACGGATGACCCTTCCCTATTATATATTTTTGGAACTGTTGGCTTAACGGCCTCTATATTGGACGTTCTCTAATTTGATAGCGCTACACTTATTGTATTATCCATCTCTTTTATTTCCTTCTCTCTTTCTTCTCTTCCTTCCCTCCTTGTTTTTCACTCAATTCCTTCCCTCCTTCCTTCCACCATTCCTCTCTTTTGTTTCTCTTTCTTCCCTTTAACTTTTTCCTTCCTTGCTTGCTTCCTTCTTTCCTTCTCTAATATTTCCTTCCTGCCATCTCTTTTGCTTTACTTCCTTCCTTCCTTCTTTTTCATGTTCTTTTCTTTAACTCCCTCCTTTTTTTTCTTTCATTCCTTGCTTCCTTCCTTCGCTTTTCCCTCTCTTACTCCTTTTTTTTTTCACTTTTTTATTTAAACCTTTTCCTTCCTTCCCTCTGTTTTTTTTTTACTTCCTTCCCTGTGTTCTTTCTTCCATCCCTCCTTTCTTCCTTATTTCCATCTATTTTTTCCTTTCTTTCCTCTCTTTTTCTTTCCTTCCTTCACTCCTTGTATTTTATTCAATTTCTTCTTTGCCTCCTTGCATCTTTTTCTTGTTCTTTGTTAACTTTTTCCTTCCTTTTTTCCTTCCTCCTCCTCTCCCTTGCTCTTTTCCCTTTCTTTATTTAAACCTTTTCCCTCCCTCCTTCTTGTTTTTATTATTCCTCCTCTGCTTCCTTCCTTCCTCCCCTCCCTTCTCCTCTCTCTCTCTTCCTCCCTTCCTTTTATCTTTCTTCTCCCATGATTTTCTTCAAATTTTTTCCTTCCTTTTTTCCTTTCTTCCGTGTTTCCTTCTTTTTTCTCCCCCTCTCTTCCTCTCTTTTTCCCTTTCTTTATTGAAACTTTTTCCTTCTTTCTTGTTTTTTTTCCTTCCTCTCCTGCATACTTTCCTACTTCCTTCCTTTCCGCTCTTTTTCTTTCCTTCCTTCCCTTCTTGTTTTTTACTTATTTTCTTCTTTCCCTCCATTGTTTTTTTTTCCCTGTTCTTTCCTTTAACCTTTCCTTTTCTTCTTTTCTTGCTTCCTCCCTTCTCTTCTCCCTCCCTTTCTTCCTTTCTTTTCTCTTTTATTTCCTTCCTTCCTTGCTTCCTTCCTTCTCTTCTACCTCTTCCCCTCCTTTCTTTTTCTTCCTTCCTTCCTTCCTTCCTTCCTTCCTTCCTTCCTTCCTTCCTTCCTTCCTTCCTTCCTTCCTTCCTTTCTTCCTTCCCCCGTGGTTTTCTTACATTTTTTCCTTCCTTTTTTCTTTTCTTCTGCATTTCCTTCCTTCTCCTCTCCCTTTCCACCTCTCTTTTTTCCCTTTCTTTATTTAAACTTTTTCATTCCTTCCTGTTTTTTCCTTGCTCCCCTGCTTTCCTTCTGTTCCTTTCTTTTTCTTTCCTTCCTTCCCTCCTTCTTTTTTACTCAATTTCTTCTTTCCCTCCTTTCTTTTATTCCCCTGTTTATTCCTTTAACCTTTCCTTCTTTCCTTGCTTCCTTCCTCCTTATTTCTTTTTCCTCGCTTTCTTTTTCCCCTTCCTTCCATTCTTCCCTTCCCTTCCTACGTTCATTTTCTCCTTCCTTCCTTCCTTCCTTCCGTCCTTCCTTCCTTCCTTCCTTCCTGGTAATGTCTTTTCTGGGTCCTCCCCTTCTCTCTCTCTTTGTTCTAGTGTACTGATCTACATTCCTCCTCGCCGTCCCCTTGCATTCTGTTTCCCCCCCTCTATACGCAGATGCCATTTCAGCTGCTGATACACAAATATTATCTTCCAAAATTACACCCGCTCTGCGTTCCCTCATCCAGCATCGGTGTCCTCTGGCAACAATGGGTGGAATATTCCGAAAGTCGCCAAACGCGATGGAGATAATGATTGTGGAGCTATGAATGCAGATGCTTTGCTGTGAATGATAATAGTTTATAATTTTCTAGCCAACTTTTTTTTTTATATCTAAATTATTATTATATTTTAGCTTTTTTTTTCTCTCTCTATTTAAACCAAGCCAAGAAAAGCCAATGTAAAACATGTGCATATCATTGTGGACGGTTTAAAGGAGAACTCTGCGTCAACGCTGTCAGCCTGCAACAGAAAGTGACTTTACATCACATTACATTACAAAAAAAAACATCATTAGAAAGTCAAGAAAGCTAAAAAAAAGAAAAAAAAGGGTTTAGCTCCTCTCCTGGACTGAAATGGCTTACTCTGATTTCACCGCACACTGTGAGCTTCTCATAATGTGTATTAGAAGCTGAAGCAGAGCCTGCCTCATTTCCTGGCTGGAAGACATCTCATGCTTTCCTTTCTTTTCCTTTCCCTTCCCTTCCCTTCTCTTCCCTTTCCTTTCCTTCCCTTTCCTTTTCCTTTCCTTTCCCCTTCCTTTCTCTTCCTCTCTTTTCCTTTACCTTCCTATTCCTTTCTCCTCTCTTTTTCTTTCCCTTCCCTTTCACTTCTCTTTCCTTCCCCTGCCTTTCCCTTTCCTTTCCTTTCACTTCCCTTTCATTTTCCTTTTCCTTTTCCTTTTCCTTTTCCTTTTCCTTTCCTTTCCTTTCCTTTCCTTTCCTTTCCTTTCCTTTCCTTTTCCTTTCCTTTCCTTTCCTTTCCTTTCCTTTCACTTCCCTTTCCTTTCCTTTTCCTTTCCTTTTCCTTTCCTTTTCCTTTCCTTATCTTCCCTTTCCCTTCCTTTCCTTTCCTTCCCCTTTACTTTCCTTTCACTTCCCTTTCCTTTTTCCTTTCCCTTCCCTTCCCTTCCCTTTCCTTTCCCTTTCCTTTCACTTCCCTTTCACTTACCTTCCACTTTCCTTTCCCTTCCCTTTCCTTTCCCTTCCCTTTCTTTTCCCTTTACCTTTCACTTCCCTTTCTTTTCCCTTCCCTTTCCTATCTAGCACTTTCCTCCCTAGTCCCTAGCCCTCCCCTTTCATTCATTCTATTTCAGTTCTTTTAATAAATAGGGATGTCCACTCCTCCAGCCCGACACCCACCCATGGATGCATTTTGATATTTGCATTACTCTTCCCAAGCCAGCCCACTGCTTGCATCAGGGCTGAGGCCTCTTGAGAGGAGGCTGGGTGCTGGGATGTTCTCAGGAAGCGATGTACAGCCCCCTGCCGGCCCCTCCCACCAGCCATGATCTGCCTGCATTCCATAGAGAAGCACAAAGGCCCAGCAATGACATCACTGGTTCTAAAATAAGGTATGCAATGCAAGTGGTTTCATTACATGTCTTATTTTAGAACCAGTGATGTCATCGCTGGGTCTCTGTGCTTCCCTATGCAATGCAGACAGATCATGGCTGGTGGGAGGGGTTGGCAGGATGCTGTACATAGCTTCATATTAAAGAGCCGCAGAAAACACAAACCAAGGGAAGGCAAAACATAAACATATATAAACGTCAGCTTTTTGTGGTTTTAAAGATTATTAAAGATTTTTTTTAACCACTTGCCGTCCGCCTAACTGTAACTATACGTCAAATAGGTTTTTATTTGCAAAATTTCACAAAACATGTTGAAGTGGCGTGGTGGGGGGAAGAGGAACCAGGGAAGGCAAAATATAAGCAGATTAAGACCATTAAAGTAGTTTTACCCTTCCCTATTTTTTATGTTGCTAAAATATAGCTAGAGTAATGCCGCGTACACACGATCGGACTTTCTGGCATACTTGGTCCGGCACACTTTCCGACGGACTTTGTCCGCCAGGTGCGCTGGACTTTAAAATGGACGGACTTGCCCACACACATGACCGGACATTCCGGCGGGCTAAGTCCGCCCGTCTTTCCGACGGACTTTCGCCGGAGTTACGGCGGACTTTCAGAATGAACGGACTTGCCCACACACGGACAAGTCCGTTCATTTTGAACGTGACTCGGGTATGACGGGACTAGAAAAGGAAGTCAATCTTGCCGCTTTTATCGGCGAGATTGACACCTTGCGAGCCCCGTCGCGGGTCATGCCAGGCCCTTAGGTCTAGTATGGATTATAAAGGAGAACCCCTACGCCGAAAAAACGACGTGGGGCCCCCCCCTGAAATCCATACCAGACCCCGATCCGAGCATGCAGCCTGCGTGCTCGGATCGGGTCTGGTATGGATTTTAGGGGGGACCCCACGCCGTTTTTTCGGGCGTAGGGGTTTCCTTTTATAATCCATACCAGACCTAAGGGCCTGGTATGCCCCGCGCTCACCGCAATAGGAAAATTTGTTTTTCCTATTGCAGCGAGCACGAAATGCAATACCCTGCCCTTGCGTCGCATCTGGTCCGTTGGACCAGCATACAGACGAGCAGGCTTTCCGTCGGACCAGCACACAGACAGAAAGATTTAAAACATGTTTCAAATCTAAGTCCAGCGGGCTTTTGGGAAAAAGTCCGCCGGAGCCTACACACGGTCGGATTAGTTCGCTCGTGTGTACGTGGCATTAGGCTTTTAAAAGTTCTAGGTGTGGCTATTACTCTTATAATGACGAGCCCAGTAGATGTTCTTCTATGAGATCTCTAGGTGTGGTTAATACTCTTATCCTGAGTAGCCCAGTAGATGTTCTTCTATGAGATCTCTAGGTGTGGCTAATACTCTTATTCTGACTAGCCCAGTAGACGTTCTTCTATGAGATCTCTAGGTGTGGCTAATACTCTTATCCTGACATGCCCAGTAGATGTTCTTCTATGAGCTCTCTAGGTGTGGTTAATACTCTTATCCTGACTAGCCCAGTAGATGTTCTTCTATGAGATATCTAGGTGTGGTTAATACTCTTATCCTGAGTAGCCCGGAAGACGTTCTTCTATGAGATCTCTAGGTGTGGCTAATACTCTTATCCTGACGAGCCCAGGAGATATTCTTCTATGAGATCTCTAGGTGTGGCTAATACTCTTATTCTGACTAGCCCAGTAGACGTTCTTCTATGAGATCTCTAGGTGTGGCTAATACTCTTATCCTGACGAGCCCAGGAGATGTTCTTCTATGAGATCTCTAGGTGTGGCTAATACTCTTATCCTGACGAGCCCAGTAGATGTTCTTCTATGAGATCTCTAGGTGTGGCTAATACTCTTATCCTGACGAGCCCAGTAGATGTTCTTCTATGAGATCTCTAGGTGTGGCTAATACTCTTATCCTGACGAGCCCAGTAGATGTTCTTCTATGAGATCTACAATCCTTAATGCCCTGTACACATGATCGGACATTGATCGGACATTCCGACAACAAAATCCATGAATTTTTTCCAACGGATGTTGGCTCAAATTCGTCTTGCATAAACATGGTCGCACAAAGTTGTCAGAAAATCCGATCGTTCTGAACGCGGTGACGTAAAACACGTACGTCGGGACTATAAACGGGGCAGTAGCCAATAGCTTTTGTCTCTTAATTTACTCTGAGCATGCGTGGCACTTTGTGCATCGGATTTGTGTACACACGATCGGTATTTACCCGATCAGATTTTTGTTGTCTGAAAATTTTATAGCCTGCTCTCAAACTTTGTGTGTCATAAATTCCGACGGAAAAATTCCGATGGAGCCCACACACAATCGGAATTTCCGACAACACAATCCGATCGCACATTTTTCCATCGGAAAATCCGACCGTGTGTACAGGGCATAAGACTCCGATGACGCTTGCTACACATCCAAAATCCTTGGTGGGTTACCATTCTAGAAATAACTGCTCCCTTTGGTGCTCCTTAGGAAATCTTCCGCTGTGATGTGTCCGGGAGCCTTACTGACCATGAAACGTCCATGTAGCTCGGAGTGGACTTCCGTCACGACAGTTCCCATTGAGCTTCACCTTGATCCTTATCAGTAAGGACCTTGTCCTTTCAGTCCCGCTTCGTGAACATAGACATTTCATGTCTTACAGGCGTAAGATCACTCACCGGAGTCTTACAACGGAAACTGCTGGGATTTAATCCTTCCCGCTCGCCAGCCACGAATCCCACTGTATGCGCTTTGGCGTGGGGCTTTTTTTTTTTTTTAAGCATTTTTTTTATCTTTTTTTTTTTTTTCTGGCAGGATGGCAAGCCTGTTGTAAAAATTGTATATCATCCCAGCGCACCCTGTTTATCTGCCTTGACAGCCCAGTTTAGCGGCTGTGAGACTCAAGGCCTGAAGGGTACAAGTGACCTTTACTAAACTGTTTAAAGATGTCACCGTCTTGTCACTCTCTGGTCATATCTCTATCTGTCCTTCACCGAGACTTCAGTTTTACAAGCGAGTTTAGATTTTCTGGCCAGAGAGCTATAAAACATAATACTATAGATTCTTCTGTCTCTCTTTTTTTGTTTTTTTTTTGACATCACTCTTTTTATTCTGGCATTTTTTGTTGTGCTAGAAAATTACTTGGGACCACCAAACATTATATATATATATATATATATATATATATATATATATATATATATCTATATAGATAGATATATATAAATATCTATATAGATTATATATATCTATATAGATTATCTATCTATCTATCTATCTATCTATCTATCTATCTATCTATCTATCTATCTATCTATCGATATATATATATATATATATCTATAGATATAGATATATAGATATATATATGTATATATAATGTTTGGTGGTCCCAAGTAATTTTCTAGCACAACAAAAAATGCATATATATCTATAGATATAGATATATATATTTATATATAGATATATATAGATATAGATATATCTATATATATATAGATATATATATATATATAGATATATCTATAGCTATATATAGATATATAGATATATCTATATATAGATATAGATATATCTATATATAGATATAGATATATCTATATATATATCTATATATATATAGATATATCTATATATAGATCTATATATATATATATCTATATATATAGAGATATATATATAGATATATATATATCTATATATAGATATATATAGATATATATATATATAGATATATATAGATATATATATATATATATATATATATATATATATATATATATATATATATATATATATATATATATATATATATATATATATCTTTTTTTTTTTAAAGCAGAGGCCCTAGAGAATAAATTGGTCGGTTTTGCCATTTTTTTCCTGTCACACGGTATTTGCGCAGCAGTTTTTCAAATGCAATATTTTTGAAAAAAATACACTTTTTAAAAAAATTTTAATGCAAAAATACACAGCTAGCTGCCATAACCCCAGTAATTTTTTTTTACACAGTGGGCGATCCTCTTTAACATAAAAGTGGTCCCAGTGGCGGAGAGGTGGGAGGGGGGAGAGGTGCCCCCCCCCCCCGCAGCTTCCCGGTCGTTTCTGCGGCTTACCGGAGAGGTCAGCAGCGGCAGAAACGATCTGATCCGAAGTACTAAAGTACTAATGGGCAAGAAGTCGAGTAAGGGCCAGATGGCCCCCACTCAACTCAATGCTTTTGGACAAGGATCTCCAAACAACGGCCCTCCAGCTGTTGGGGAACTACACGTCTCATGATGCTTTGCAAAACTCTGCCATTCACAGACATGACTAGGCATGATGGGAATTGTAGTTCCTGAACAACTGGAGGGCCATAGTTTGGAGACCCCCTGCTATGGGAGGACCGTCAAACGTCACTTCCGCCCTCCGGCTTTAAAGGTGCCATTTTTTTTTTTTTTTTGTGGAAAAATAAAATTACTTTTTCTTTTTTTTTTTTTTTTTTTTTTATTGCTCTTAAGTGTAGATGTGAGATCTGAGGACTTTTTGACCCCAGATCTCACATCAAAGAGGCCCTGTCCTGCTTATTTCCATTACAAGGGATGTTTATATTCCTTGTAATAGGAATAAAAGTGACACTTTTATTTTTTCAAAAAATGGATAGTGTAAAAATAACATACATAAAAAGTGAAATAAAGAAAAAAAAAAAAATTAAAGTGCCCCGTCCCTCTGAGCTCGCGTGCCGAAGTGAAGGCATACTCAAGTCACGATCTAGTGCTAGATCTCCTCTCTAACTCTAAACTGGTAACCTGTAAAACAAATTGAATGCGTCGCCTATGGAGATTTTTAACCACTTCCAGACCGCTGCACGCCGTAAGTCCAAACTTTGAAGGGGGATATCGTTGTTATGGCAGCAGCAAGCTGCCATAACCCCAGGATCCCCGTTTTCGTGCAGCGGTCCGCTTTCTGATAAAAGTGGTCCCTGTGGTGGATTCGCCGCGAGATTACTTTTATCGGTGGCGGGAGAGGTGCCCCCCCCTCCAGGGCTGGACTGGGATAAAAATTTGGCCCTGGACTTCATCCAGACCGGCCCACTTTATTTGTGCAAACAAGCACAAAAACAGTATATAAACTATACGCAATTGTGCAAAATAACATAAGTAGCATAACATAAGGAGTCCTCACTTACCTCTTTTACTATTTCACTTATTCTCCTCTGTATTTTTCTCATCTTTCTCACATCACTGTGTGAAGTTGAGGGCGAACCAAGAAAGCCATTACTTTGACAGGCTGTCACTGAAACCAGCCCGCTGAGCCATCGGCCCACCGGGAAACTCCCTGTAGTCCCGATGGCCAGTACAGGCCTGCCCCCCTCCCGCCGTGATCCGGTGCCCTCCGCCGCTTACCGGAGCCGTTGGTAGCGGTGGAGGCGATCGCGTACGCCTCTCTCCTGTGCCTGGAGACGAGTGAGGCCAAGATGGCGCCCACTTGTCTCCATGACACTGCTGGGTGGAAGCGACGTCAAAACGTCACTTCCGCCCACACCTCTTAAAGGCATATTTTTTCAATGTCAATTACTTTTTTTCTTTTTTCTTTTTTTTTTTTTTTTTTTGCATTTCAGTGTAAATATGAGATCTGAGGTCTTTTTGACCCCAGATCTCATATTTAAGAGGTCCTGTCATGCTTTTTTCTATTACAAGGGATGTTGCATTCCTTGTAATAGGAATAAAAGTGACACATTTTTTTTTTAAACAGTGTAAAAATAAATAAAATAATGTAAAATAAATAATAAAAACTAAAAAAAAAATTTTTTAAAACCCCCCCCTGTCCTGCGCGCAAAAGTGAACGCATACGCGAACGCATACACGCATATGAAAACGGTGCTCAAACCACACATGTGAGGTATCACCATGATCGGTAGAGCGAGAGCAATAATTCTAGCCCTAGATCTCCTCTGTAATGCAAAACATGCAACCTGTAGAATTTTTTAAACGTCGCCTATGGAGATTTTTGAGGGTAAAAGTTTGACGCCATTCCACGAGCGGGCGCAATTTTGAAGTGTGACATGTTGGGTATCAATTTACTTGGCGTAACATTATTTTTCACAATATAAAGAAAAATTTGGCTAACTTTTCTGTTGTCTTATTTTTTTAGTGCGCTTATAAGACCGCTGCACAAATACGGTGCAAAAAAAAGTATTGCAACGATGTTCTCTAGGGTGTTAGAAAAAAAAAAAACATATATAATGTTTGGGGGTTCTAAGTAATTTTCTACATGTAAACACCTAAAATACAAAACAAGGCTGGTCCTTAAGTGGTTCTTTCCTAAATGTACATATACAACTGGGTACTGACATTTATAGGTAAAGTTGATCCAGGGAATATCCGATTGCCTCTCGGGGGATCAGGAAGGAATTTTTTCCCCTGCTGTAGCAAATTGGATCCTGCTTTGGTGGGGTTTTTCGCCTTCCTCTGGATCAACTGTGGGTATAGAATTGTATATGGAATTGTATGATTTTTTTTTTTGGTTACCCCCTGCCTTTGGCCAATTATGGCTCTCTCAGCAGAGCGCGCTGTGATTGGCCAAAGCATGCAGGTCAGGTGCATGTTTTGGCCAATCATCATACAGCAATGCACTGCTATCTCGCAGTGCATTATGGATTATTCCGCAGCTCTCAAATTTCCCGTGAACGCCCCATATGTTCGGTTTGTTTTAGAACAAATGAACACCCAACGTTCTAGTCAAACTTACGCTCCGCTCGAACCACGGGCTAGTTCCTAATGGTGATCATATCCCCCCTTAATCTCCTCTTCTCAAGAGGAAATAAATTCAGTTCCTCTAATCTTTCCTCATAGCTGATCTCCTCCATGCCTCTTATCAGTTTGGTTGCCCTTCTCTGCACTTTCTCCAGTTCCCCGATACCCTTTATTGAGAACTGGAGCCCAAAACTGAACTGCATATTCCAGATGAGGTCTTACTAATGATTTGTACAGGGGGGCAAAATGATATCTCTCTCTCTGGAGTCCATACCTCTCTTAATACAAGAAAGGACTTATTATTATTATTGAGCCTATGATCTACCAAAACCCCCAGATCCTTCTCCACCACGGATTCCCCCAGTTGTACTCCCCCAATCAATTTACTCGGCACAACATCATCTTTCACATTATGCAAAATAATTGGGCTAACTTTACTACTTTCATATTTTTTTAGTTTAAAAAAGTGTACTTCTTTCAAAATAATATTGCGTTTGTAAGTATTGCAATGAAGTTCTGCATAAGGTGATGGTGCGTGTCTTTTTTCTGAGAAGGGAGAATAAAGAAGTGATGGATCACTAAGTTTTGTTAAGGCGATAGTATGGGGTTGATTTACTAAAGGGAAAAAGACTGTGCACTTTGCAAAGTGCAGTTGCTCCAGAGCTTAGTAAATGAGCAGAAGCTCTGCTGACTTCTATCATTCAATCATGTGCAAGCAAAAATGCAGTTTTTTTTTTTTTTTCCTTGCACAGGATTGGGTACTCTTTGCAAAGACAAGCCTTACCTCATTTACTAAGCCATGGAGCAACTGCCCTCTGCAAAGTGCACAGTCTATTTGCCTTTACTAAATCAACCCCTATGTGTTTGGTCAGATAACGGAGAAGGGAGCGGTGCTGAATCAGTAAGTTTTATATTAGACGACAGGGCAACAAAGCCACAGAACTGCCCAGGCACCAGGAATGATGTGCTTGTGTCATCTCTGAGCCGGCATCTCAGTCTAGGAACTTGCTGATGAGCTGGATGATGCCCGAACAAAGATGGCTCCGTCCTTCTGGAGAGAAAAGCAGATGAAGGCATTGTAGGAGTACATTGTAGGAGTACTGTGATCTCTGTGGGAGATAATAAATACCCAGAAGCGTTACACTGACACATTACTTGCTAAATCCACTTTATTTATTTATATGTTTTACAAATTAACCAACAATGGCAGCCCGTCCATTAGGGGGGCCCGGGCGCCACCCCCTCTATCTATATGCAATGGATAGAGTCATGCATAGCATGACTCTATCCATGGCCGCCGCAGCCACCCCCTATTCATGCGTCCAGCCCCTTTCAGGGCACCGGGAGCATGAAGTACAGCGGCTGGGGTTTTTTTGGAGTACGTGATTAGAGCCAAAGACTCTAATAGGCTTCAAAATCGGGTGGGCTCGGGTCGCAGAGAATGTGCTCCGATCCCACCCAGGTGTGTTCAATCAATATTCGCTGTTGAAACACTGATCCTCAATCCGGCCAACCAGAAGTGGGTGTGAGACCCGTTTTCAGATTGGCTGAAAAGAGAAGACTCCCGATTGGCCGTTGAGGAGGAGGGAGGAAACAGAAGCCGCTGCCGCGGTGATGACTCACGGAGAGCAGGGGGGGGGATGCCGCCGTGCCGAGCAGGGGAAGCCACCGGTGATGGGGTAAGTGCTACCAATCGACTGACCGACCAGGGATGTTGCACACTGTTTGCCGCCCCCCCCCCCCAAAAAAAAAAATTGCCACTGGCCACCATTGTTAAACCAAATAGGTTTAAATGGATAGTTGTCATCCCCATCCTTAGCTGGGATCTGGGAAGGTGTTGAGGAACGATGTCTTTGCATTGTCACTACAGATGAAGATTGAAAGCTTTTGATGTTTGCTTCACCTTCCCTAACCCATCCGCGTTGATTGCTTGTCTGGCTCCTGCGTCTCCCCAGCCCCCGCTCGCCCTCTACACTCGCATCTGTTAGGAGGAGCAGGGGAAGACAGCTCGCTAAGGTCAGCCGCACAGCTGTCTTGCCGTTGACTTCATCCTCTCCTTGCTTACTTACTTAAGGTTTTTTTTTTTTTCTTTTATGCCGATGTAGCCTGTTGGGATGACAAGCAGAAGAAGAAGAAAAAAAGATGGGCCTCCTTGTTTTCCAGGCAGCTGCCATCCGGTGAGCCGAAACGCCTCGCTGCAAGACGAGAAAATATGGAGGCAGATGTAGAGCACCGCGCGGCCTCCCGCTGACAAATCCCAGGCGCACCTCTGCAGGCTAGATTTAGGACACGGAAGAGAAGAGGAGCGTGAGTCAAGTTTACCGGGGAAGAGGGCAAAAGTTTGGAAAGGTCCTTCACTTATTATGTTGGTGCAGCTGTTTCCTGTCATGGCCAAGGCATGTATAGATAATAATAATACATATCTGCTCACCTAACAAATTAAATTCAAAATTCTAACAACTACTTACAAAGCCATCCACAATTCAGCCCCCAGCTACATCACTAGCCTAGTCTCTAAATAACAACCTAATCGTTATCTCCGTACCTCTCAAGACCTCCTGCTCTCTAGCTCCCTCGTCAGCAAACACAACAAAAGTTCCTTGAGTGCTATATACTGTCAGCCGTCTGTGTAGATGTACGTATCCTGGAAAATATAAATTAAGCTAAAGCAGCCGCCAACCACTGGAAAGGGTGGATAACAATACACTGAAACAAAAAAGCAGCGCTTTATGGGTCCAACATAAAGACTTGCAAACCTTTAGCCAAGTAAAAAGTTAATTTATTTGATGCACTCTTAAGAAGAATAAAAACAACTGTCAATGATAAAAAAATTTGTAGGGATTGGCAGAGGCAATCATAAAAACAAATAGTCATTCTAGATATAATGTGAAAAAATAAGCACGGTACCACTATGACATCCAAGTAAGGAGGGGTTAACATCAACTGATGAACTTCAACTATCGGCCAGCGGTCAGACAGAACGAATCTTTGGGTTGAACCACCTGGGTGGGGAATCCAAAGTCACAGTTGTAAGCACGGTGGCTGATCGCGGGTGTCAAACCGCGGTAGGTGTATTGTAGTGTCCACCGCTGGGGAATGGAGCCAGAGAAGCCGACCAAGCTGGCCGAGGCCGGGCGCCCAAGGCGACGCAGCAGAGGAAGAGACCAGGGTATTGATGTCTCAGGGTGGACCGTAAGTTCGGGGTTACTGTGGCGATCGTGGCTTACAAATTTTGCGTGCCTGTGCCTTATTAAAGTCCTTTATCAAAGGACTTTGATTGGGCCCAAAGTGTCAATATTTTGTGTGGTCACCATTATTTTCCAGCACTGCCTTAACCCTATTGGGCATGGAGTTCACCAGAGCTTCACAGGTTGCCACTGGAGTCCTCTTCCACTCCTCCATGATGACATCACGGAGCTGGTGGATATTAGAGACCTTGCACTCCTCCACCTTCCGTTTGAGGATGCCCCACAAATGCTCAATAGGGTTTAGACACCTTGGCAGGTGATGCTAGGCTCTGTGGAACATTAGGCTCACCGTTTTGGAATTTGTTTCTTGTAAAATTGACTTTCACTAACACCTCTTTTTTTGATTCCTGAAGAAGTTGAAAATGAAACGAAACCCATAGAGATTTGGGGCTCCTGGAATATACCATCATTGGATTGTTTTTGTATATTAACAAATAATTGACGTTGATGTTGATGAGGGTAACCTTTCACACTTGGCGAGCTTACTGCCAGGAGATGTTTCCTTGTTTTGGTGTTTTGTAGTTTATTTATTGTATGTGATATTTGAATACATACATAATTTTAGGTTAACTCATCAATATGTTGTTTGGTTCAGTTTTTTGTATTTATTGGTCTTAAGCAGATATCAGGACTACAGGTTGCAGGACATAGATCCATATGCCCGGTATTGAAGGAATAGAAAAAAAGTTTATGTCCATTTAATGCTCTTCCTCTAAAACTTCCTAGATATTGTTTATCGTGCTGACTCCACAAGACATCGTTAACTGTGTTGTAAAAGTCACTTCAGGGAGAAGGTCTCCTTCATACATTTTGAAGGAGGTCTGGGAGTGCCGGCAAAGACACAGATGGAAAGGGGACGGTCAGGCTCAGCGCTCCGACAGAACGAAAATAGCTTTACCCCAGCTTCAGAGCCCGTCCTGATTATACAACACAAAGCCAGAAGCTTGGCTTTCTGACATTGGCCTTGGGTCCAGCAAGGAATTGTGGGTAACATAAGAGGCATTAAATGAATACATTGTAGCTTGGATAAATTTCAGTGGCAGCAGGCACTTTCATAATGTACTGTACTGATATTTCGATGCACTTAAAGCTAAACTCCAGGCAGATATAAAAGACGCAAATGAATGCAGCTCCTAATATATCATTAAAAGTTATTTTTTTAATGAAAGCAGTGCCTAAATCTGACTTGGCATCAGTCCTTGTGCAGCAGAGCTCAGATTGGGAGAAGGAGAAGCAGAACAAGAAGACAGTTCATGTGCTGGCAGGGAGCATGCTAGTAGAAAGAGAGAGCAAAGTGACATAGAGATATGTTCATCGCTGAGCTGCTTCTCCTGCACTGTCCCAGTTATCGGTTGGGGGTGCGTCCGGGATAACCTCAACTCATAGGAAGCAGGATGAATGATGCTGGGTCAGAAGACTAAGGAAAAGTGTATAATAACTTTGTAAGTTTTTATAGTCATTTTGCATAGTGAATGTTAGTAAGTATTGTAAAGGTGTGTTCATGTTAAATACCCCACCACGTCCTAGCAAAATCGTACTTTTACCCTCGCACGTGATTGGGTATTAAAACTGAATGCCTTGTTTTACCTTATTCACAAATTTTTTTCTTTGCAAAGATACTTTTCATAGGAAACATTTACATTGCTAGGTGAACAGCCTGTACCCATTTAGTACATCAACCCCACTGCATATATGAAAAGGGCTCTTAGTAGATGTAGTTCTGGGGGCATACCTACATCAACAGAAACTTAGCCCCCCTGCCAGAATTTTACAAGCCCGGTGGTGATGATGGATCGGGGAATAATAAAAGTGGATTCTCCCTATAAGAACAAGAAGAGAACAAGTTATGGGGGAAGTTTGATGATAAATATAGTTTGGGGGGTACACATGATACCACACAATATCTTATAGTGCCAATCAAGCTCTTCAGGTGATGGGCAGGTCTGGGGTCTCCCAGGGTTGAGTAGGTGCAGGCAGTCAAATGCTTTATCCAGAAAGCTGTAGAGCATTTAAGAAAGGAGAGAGGCCGCATACAGAGAGATGTAAACTGCCTCAGATTGTTTCTTCTCCTAAAGCCACACCCCTGAGGTGTTTTGCCCCACCCACCAGGGCCTAATCTTAGATGTTTGGGGGTACAGTAGGGTCGTGCCATACAAATCCTTTAAATAACAGGTTAAAACTAGAAGAAAAAAAAAGTTCCAATTTTTTTTACCGGCCTTTTCTGCTCTTCCAAAAAGAAGTCAAAATAAATAAATATAGAAATAACGTTTTGTTCCTTGTTGCTCTCAATACATCATATGGGGACACAAGACCAAGTCCTGTCTTTCAGCTCACCAAATATTTTAGGCTCTGATGAAGGGGGGGGGGTAGTTGCTCCAAAAACGCATTGGATTGTCTGTTTACTTGTATGTACATTATATTGTCAAAAGTATTGGGATGCCTGTCTTTAAACGCACATGAACTTTAATGGCATCTCAGTCTTAGTCCGTAGGGTTTAATAATGAGTTGGCCCACCCTTCACAGCATCAACTCTTCTGAGAAGGCTGTCTACAAGGTTTAGAAGTGTGTCTATGGGAATGTTTGACCATTCTTCCAGAAGTGCATTTATGAGGTCAGGCACTGATGTTGGCTGAGAAGGCCTGGCTCGCAGTCTCCACTTTAATTCATCCCAACGGTGTTCTATCAGGTTGAGGTCAGGACTCTGTGCAAGCCAGTCAAGTTCCTCCACCCCAAAACTCGCTCATCCATGTCTTTATGGACCTTGCTTTGTGCACTGGTCCGAATCATTTGGTGGAGGGGGGATTATGGTGTGGGGTTGTTTTTCAGGGGTGGGGTTTGGCCCCTTAGTTCCAGTGAAGGGAACTCTTAAGGCGTTAGCATACCAAGACATTTTGGACAATTTCATGCTCCCAACTTTGTTGGAACAGTTTGGGGATGGCCCCTTCCTGTTCCAACATGACTGCACACCAGTGCACAAAGCAAGGTCCATAAAGACATGGATGAGCGAGTTTAGGGTGGAGCCTTGGTCCTTTATAACCAAGAAATAATTTGAAGGGTAGGTCTACCATAAAGTCATATTTTGGGTTTAAAGTGAACAAAATTGAATTTTCATTTCTTCAAAATTTCAGGAAAAAAATCTTGATATTTTGGTAAAATTTTGAAATTTTGGCTAAATACACTGAAGAGGAAAGGAAAAATTAGGTGTTTTTTAAAGGTAAAATGGACTTTGAATGGCTTCTGAGGTTATGGAGGTGTCTTTCAACTATTGTGGTTTGGGCTAAAAAAAAAACCCTCATTAGTCTCATTATTTTTGTTCTATTCTTCTCTGCTCTGTGGCACAAGACATCAAATGGTTCCACCAGACCAAGTCCTATTTCCAAACTCACCAAATGTTTTAGGCTCTGATGAAGACGTAGTGTCATTGCCCCCAAAAACGCACTGGATGGCCTATGTATTTTTGTACGTAGAGTCAAGCAAAAAATGATGTCATTGTCATCAGCAACCTAGAAGAATAGCCTTGTTCCTTTTTAACTAAGAAATAATCTTAATCGATCTGCCCTACAGTGATATTTTAGTGATTGAGGAAGCAAAGGAAGTTTTTGTTTCCCAAAGAAGGAGTTTTTGTTTCTTCAAAATTTCTGTAGAAAATTTGGAGATTTTGGTAAGATTGAGAAATTTGGGCTAAATGCACTGGAGTCACGAGGAAAAGCGAAATTAGGTGGTCAAATGGACTTTTAATGGCTCTGTCCTGAGGTTATGGAGGGTTCTTTCAACTACCATGGTCTGTGCTAAAACAACCCCTCGTCAGACTCATTATTTTAAGGATTCTTTAAAATTTCAGTAAAAAATCTTGAGATTTTGGTTAAATGTGGACATTTTGCATTTGACAAAAAGTTCATGGGAGAGCAAAATAAGGTGGGTGGTTTTTAAGGGTAAAATGTACTTTAAATGGCTTCTGAGGTTATGGATGACTCAACTATTGTGGTCTGTGCCAAAAAACAACCCCTTGTTATCATTTTACATTTTTTGCTCTATTCCTCTCTGCTCTGTGACACAACATATCAAACGGGGACACAAGACCAAGTCCTATTTTTATGCTCACCAAATGTTTTAAGGTCTGATGAAGTGGGAATGCCATTACTTCCGAAATGCACTGGATGGTCTATGTATTTTTGTACATAGATTCAAGAAAAAAAAATGGTGTCACTCTCTCCTATAAAATTACACTTTTTCCTTTTAACTAAGAAATAATTTAAAATATCGATCTGCCCTACAGTGATATTTAGGTAATAGAGGGAGCAAAACTGAGTTTTTTTCCCAAAATTTTAGTAGAAAATTTTGGTAAAATTGAGAAAGTTGGGCTAAATGCACTGGAGCCGAGACGAAAGGTGAAGGAGAGGTGAAGTTGGGTGGTTTTTAAGGGTAAATGGATTTTAAATGGCTCCTAAGGTTATGGAGGACTCTTTCAACTATTGTGGTCTGGGCCAAAATGCAACCCCTCATGAGTCTCATTATTTTAAATTTTTTGTTAACAGAAAGAAAAAAATATATACAGTATATTTTTTAAAAGAAACTGTACACAAGTAATGATAACAAGGTCGTACATATCCCAAATAAAAGTTGATCCTCACTACAAGAACAAGGTAAAAGAAAAAAAAAAGATAATGCTATGATAGTTTGGGGGAAGGTTTAAGGGTAAGTTTGGAATAAACTAAAGTAAAAGAGAAAAGTTTTTTACATTTTTTTTACCAGCCTTTTTGCTTTCTTACAAAATAAAAAAAATTATAAAAAAAACCATAGAAATTAACTCTTGTTTCTCTCTGCTTTATGGGGCAACACATCAAATGGGGACATGAGATCCGTTTTTAAACTCAACAAATATTTTAAGCTCTAATGATGGGGGAGTGGCATTGCCGCCGAAATGAGTTGGCTGGTCTATGTTTTTTTTATTAATTCCCCCCCCCCCCATAGATTCAAGAAAAACTGGCATTGTTGTCATCAGTGGCCTATAACAGGGGTCTCCAAACCAGATGTGGCCCTTTGCTTGCCTTTTATCTGGCCCTTGGGGCACTATTCCTCCCACTGACACCAACAATAGGGCACTATATCTTCCAGTGATACCAATGATGGGATACTATGCCTCCTACTGATAGGGACACTACTTCTCCTCCTACTGACCACGAACCATATTGATTCCGGGACATTTTCTGTACCCACTGGCCACAATCTGTCCCTTCCTAAATTCTAAAGGACAATAAACTGGCCCTTTGTTTGAAAAGTTTGGAGACCCCTGGCCTAGAAGAATACCCTTGTTTCTTTATAACCAAGAAATAATTTAAAGAGTTGATCCTCTTTACAGTGATATTTTGGTATGAGTGAAACTGAGGTTTTATTTCTTCAAAATTTCAGTCAAAAAACTAGGTAAAATGTAGAAATTTCAGCTAAATGCCCTAAAGGGAAAAGGAAAAGGTGAAATTAGGTGGTTTTTAAGGGTAAAATGAACTTTAAATGACTTCTGAGGTTACGGAGAATTCTTTCAACTATCGTGGTCTGGGCCAAAGAAAACCCATCATTAGTCTTGTTATTTCACTTTTTTTTTTTCAACAGGTTACAGAGGCTTCTTTTAATGATTGTGGTCTGTCCTGAACAACAACTCCTTGTTAATCTCAGAAATAAAAAAAAAATAAGCTAAAATAAAAAAAACCCTACTCAAAGAATGATAATAAAAAATAAAAAAAAGGCCACACATATCCCAAATAAAAGCTAAATCTTTCTACAAAAGCAAGGTAAAAGAAAAAAAAAAAAAAAAACTGCGACAGTTTGACCCCCTCAAACTATCGCAGTATTTTATATATATATATATATATATATATTATATATATATATATATATATATATATATATATATATATATGTATATATATATATATATGTATATATATATATATATATATATGTATATATATATATATGTATATATATATATATATATGTATATATATATATATGTATATATATATATATATGTATGTATATATATATGTATATATATATATATATATATATATATATATATATATATATATATATATATATATATATATATGTATATATATATATATATATATATATATATATATATATATATATATATATATATGTATATATATATATATATGTATATATATATATATATATGTATGTATATATATATGTATATATATATATATATATATATATATATATATATATATATATATATATATATATATATATATATATATATATATATATATATATATATATATATATATATATATATATATATATATATATATATATAATATATTTATTTTTTACATTTTTTTTTAGGTTAAGGATAAATTTGGTTTGGGGGCAAATTAGTGTCATACCTATGCAAATTAAAAAACTTAAAAAACTAAATAGAAAGGGATTCAAAACGTATTTCTACTCTTCTAAAAAAGTAGTAAAAAAAAAGTAAATAAATAAACATAGAAATAAACTCTTGTTCTAAATAAACATAGAAATAAACTCTTGTTCCTCTCTGCTCTGTGGCACAACACAACAAATGGGGACGGCGGGAACTTGTTTTCATGTACAACAAACATCACAGGGCCTTTGAAAGTGATGACGCCACTTGCAGTAATCTCAACAAAAAAGGGGGAGGGAGAGGAAAACAGCTTGAAAGGGAACCAGAGGAGCTGGAGTGCACGGCTTCAAGAAGCAGCTTTTAGTATAAAAGGGGCATGAGAAAAAAAAAAAAACATGGAAAAAAAAAAAAAAAAGGAAGAGGCTCAAAGCCGCTGTAATAGCTTAACAAGCTGATGAGTCTGGCTGTGTGATAATACCGCTCTCTGGAGACCATGCTACGGTCGTCTGCTGGGAGCCGCCAACTAGATCCCGCCATATGGAATGGAGATATGAAGATGGCTGCGTTTGAAGGTGTTTCGGCACCAAACGCAATCCTAAGAGGCCGAGCAACTCTGTAATTGTGCGGGAGCATAAAAATTTTAGGTAATTTCTGTGCCGTTTGGATTCAACTTTTCAGTAGTTGTAGTTGTAGGAAAAGTCAATGGAGCTCATATGGTGTGGAGCAGCTCCTATAAGGCACCAAGGTGGCCCCTATCCCAAAATGTAAAGTATAACTAAAAGGCACAACTTTTTTTTTTTTTTTTAGTTTTGGATGGAGTGGAGAGGGATGAGAACCCTTGTAAGTTTTCACCGCTGCCTCAGTTAGGGAGATTCATCCTCTCTATTTGAACTGCTTACCATTATTATTGAAGTGGAGAAAGAGAAAAAGTAAGAGAAAGTAAAGAAAATCTCAAATTTTGGGTTGTCCCCAGAAAAGTAATGGAGGGGTATATCTTCCAATGGAGACACCAGTTCTAGTGACCTGGGGGCCCCCAAGGAATTCCCTTAATTTCAGGGATTTCCTCTCACTTCCTGTTGTGGCTATAGGACAGGAAGTGAAGGGAAACCTCCGAAATGGGACACATTTGACAGGGGTTCTAACCTTCCATTGCTCCTCCTTTGTCTGTAAATCTACTTTAAAATCTTCATACACTATATTATCAAAAGTATTGGGACGCCTGCCTTTACACGCATATAAACTTTAATGGCATCCCAGTCTTTGTCCGTAGGGTTCAATATTGAGTTGGCCCACCCTTTGCAGCTATAACAGCTTCAACTCTTCTGGGAAGGCTGTTCACAGGGTTTAGGAGTGTGTCTATGGGAATGTTTGACCATTCTTCCAGAACAGCATTTGTGAGGTCAGGCTCACAGTTTCTGCTCTAATTCATCCCAAAGGTGTTCTATTGGGATGAGGTGAGGATTCTGTGCAGGCCAGTCAAGTTCCTCCCCCCCAAACTCGCTCATCCATGTCTTTATGGACCTTGTTTTGTGCACTGGTGGGCACTCATGTTGGAACAGGAAGGGGCCATCCCCAAACTGTTCCCACAAAGTTGGGAGCATGAATTTGTCCAAAATGTTTTGGTATGCTGACGCCTTAAGAGTTCCCTTCACTGGAACTAAGGGGCCAAGCCCAACCCCTGAAAAACATCCCCACACCATAATCCCCCCTCCACCAAATGATTTGGACCAGTGCAAAAAGCAAGGTCCATAAAGACATGGATGAGCGAGTTTGGGGTGGAGGAACTTGACTGCTCCTGACCTCAACCCGACAGAGCACCTTTGGGATGAATTAGAGCGGAGACTGCACATCAGTGCTGCTTGACCTCACAAATGCTCTTCTGGAAGAATGGTCAAACATTCCCATAGACACACTCCTAAACCTTGTGGATAGCCTTACCAGAAGAGTTGAAGCTGTTATAGCTGCAAAGGGTGGGCCAACTCAATATTGACTAAGACTGGGATGCCATTAAAGTTTAGGTGTGTGTAAAGGCAGGCGTCCCAATACTTTTGATACTACAGTGTACTTTGACACAAGTATCTCATTGGCTTCTTTTAAAAGATATAGCCTGGCTTTCACTCATTTAGTATATATCCCTGTATTTGGTATAGGGGCAGCCATGTTGGTCCAGTGTAGAAATTACAATGGCACCATGTGGTAAGTCCCAGCTTAAAAAAACAAAAAACAAACAAAAACAAAAGAAGACAGAAGAAAAGAAAAAAAATACAAGATTTAACCCCAACCAGACTCTGCAGATCATTTCCAGCATATCTGTATTGATTTGTTGGTACAAAGACTTGGGCTGTAGGGCACTGGAGCATTCTGGGAAAATTCCACAAGTGTGGAGTTTAACTGGTTAACTGTTGAATCATCTCGGAGTCTGAAGCATTTCCAGTGGACAGCATCTGCCCATTCTTAATGGCAGTGCCCGCGGGACTGTAATAAAGTCGTAGGCACCTGTGCCATTCTGGCACAACAGCTGCCAGCTTTCCTTGGGCATCGCTCATTTGCTTCCTAGCGCTAATCCTTATCCACCGCACACATGGAGAGATGAATGCGTGGCGCGGCCTGCACACGCCGAAAAGTTGCAGGCGTGCATGCCAAATGCTGAGAAGCGGGCAGGCATAGGCCCACCGGCCAAAAGAAAGCAAGATGAATAATAAAACAAATGAAATGACATGGGTGCCCAAAGCTTTAGGCCCCCCATTCAGACACTGCGTTGGAATGAGGATTTTAAAAGCGCGATTTACGAGTGTTTCTGCGTGTCGCGCATAGGGCAGCCCCATTCACTTCAATCCCTGCCCAAAAGAAGCTCCTGCTCCAATTAGGGTGAAAAGCTTAGAGGGATTCCTAAACGTGCGTTTTGCCACAGTTGTCACACAATTCTGTCGCAAGACAATCGCGCCAGAATTGCACCGCATTTGGGGGTGTCGTTGGAAATAATGGCACCCAAATGTGCGTAGAGCATTATGCCGCAATTTGGAAGTGCCAGCAGAATCGTGGTGATTCTGCCCACAATTTCATACCGCCTGATGTGAATGAGGAAGAGTAACAAATTAAAACGCACAGAGGTCTGGTCAGTAACGTTTTCTTCCAATAGAGGTCCAAAGAGGCCCCTTTACATCACAGCCCCCCTTTACATTGCATCCCCTTTTACAATACAGTCCTCCCTTTACATTGCATCCCTTTATACAATACAGTCCCCCCCCTTTACATTGCATCCCCCCTATACAATACAGTCCCCCATTTACATTGCATCCCCCCTATACAATACAGTCCTCCCTTTACATTGCATCCCCCCTATACAATACAGTCCTCCCTTTACATTGCATCCCCTTATACAATACAGTCCTCCCTTTACATTGCATCCCCTTATACAATACAGTCTCCCCTTTACATTGCATCCCCTTATACAATACAGTCCCCCCTTTTCATTGCATCCCCTTATACAATACAGTCCCCCCTTTACATTGCATCCCCTTATACAATACAGCCCCCCTTTACATTGCATCCGCTTATACAATACAGTCCCCCCTTTTCATTGCATCCCCTTATACAATACAGTCCCCCCTTTACATTGCATCCCCTTATACAATACAGCCCCCCTTTACATTGCATCCCCTTATACAATACAGTCCTCCCTTTACATTGCATCCCCCTATACAATACAGTCCTCCCTTTACATTGCATCCCCTTATACAATACAGTCCTCCCTTTACATTGCATCCCCTTATACAATACAGTCCCCCCTTTACATTGCATCCGCTTATACAATACAGTCCCCCCTTTTCATTGCATCCCCTTATACAATACAGTCCCCCCTTTACATTGCATTCCCCCTATACAATACAGCCCCCCTTTACATTGCATCCCCTTATACAATACAGTCCCCCCTTTACATTGCATCTCCTTATACAATACAGTCCTCCCTTTACATTGCATCCCCTTATACAATACAGTCCCCCCCCCTTTACATTGCATCCCCTTATACAATACAGTCCCCCCTTTACATTGCATCCCCTTATACAATACAGTCCTCCCTTTACATTGCATCCCCTTATACAATACAGTCCCCCCTTTTCATTGCACCCCCTTATACAATACAGCCCCCCTTTACATTGCATCCCCCTATACAATACAGTCCCCCCTTTACATTGCATCCCCTTATACAATACAGTCCCCCCCCTTTACATTGCACCCACTTTTACAATACAGTCCCCCCCTTTACATTATAGCACACTCTTTACATCACAGCCCCCCCCCCCTTAACATTGCAGCCCAACTTCATATCACACTGCTCCTCTTTTAAATCATAGCCCCCCTTTACATCGTAGTCCCCCCTCTTTTACAATATAGTTCCTCTTTTACATTATAGCATCCCTTTTACTTCACAGCCCCTCTTTACATCACAGCCCCCCCCCCCTTTGCATTTCAGCACCCCCCTTCACATAAAAGTCGCCCCCTTTTACAATTTACAGTGCCTTGAAAAAGTATTCACACCAACCAAAAATATAAACAATAAACTAATTACGTGAAACAAGTGAGTCCAAGAGTCAGAAAACATGACAAAAAGTGAAAATTTGACTGTTGTGTCACCAACTTCCTCCACCTTGTGAGACCACCACCAAAAAAATTAGGATGTGCCCCTACCAAAGAGCGTTGTCCACCTATTATGGGGGGGTCAACATAGGCTTGTAGAGATACTACAGAGAGGATACTTATAGCGATGGTAGGGAATGACGCTTATGCCCCGGAAGACGTCCGATTGGTGACGAAACTAGTTGGGCAATAGCGTCATTTCCTGTCATCGCGATTGGAGGATTCACCTTTGAAACCATTGTGTCTAGTACATGCTGTTTTTAATCATCTTTCATGTAAGTGCATTGCCTTCATTAAATTCTGGTTGAAAAGGTTTTACACCTTTTGTGGCGTTTGTCTCTCATTTGGGGTATATGACCTGATGTCACAGTTGGAGTGAAAGAAACCTGATGTCTTCCCCGGTGGTGGCTTGGAGCTTTTGCTGAGCGGACCTCTTTACAGACGTGGAGTATCTCAGATATATAAGCCTATGTTGACCCCCCCGTAATAGGCGGTCAACGCTCTTTGGTAGGGGCACATCCTATTTTTTTGGTGGTGGTCTCACAAGGTGGAGGAAGTTGGTGATACAACAGTCGAACTTTCAATTCTTGTCACGTTTTGTGACTCTTGGACTCTTGGACTTGGTTTCATATAATTCATTTATTGTTTATTTTATTTAGCGCAACATACCTATTTACTTATTTTGTTTTGTGATAATATCTCACTTGATTGTTGCAGCTGTATATTTTGTTTTTTATCATAAGTGCAATTTTTTTTTTTACAACCAAAAATATAAATGTACTTTATTGGGATTTTATGTGATAGACCAAAACAAAGTGGCACATAATTGTGAAGTGGAAGGAAAATGATAAATGGTTTTCCAAACTTTTTACAAATAAATATATGAAAAGTGTGGGGTACATTTTTATTCAGCGCCCCAGAGTCAATACTTTGTAGAACCTCCTTTCTCTGCAAATAAAGCTGCAATCTTTTTGGGGATGTCTCTACCAGCTTTGCGCATCTAGAGAGGGACATTTTTGCTCATTCTTCTTTGAAAAATATCTCAAGCTCTGTCAGATTGGGTGGAGAGCGTCTGTGAACAGCAATTTTCAAGTCTTGCCACAGATTCTCAATTGGATTTAGGTCTGGACTTTGACTGGGCCATTCTAACACATGAATATGTTTTATGCTAATATCATAAATATAAGTAGGTCCAAATCATTAGCCATCATGTCCTTCCGGCGCAGGCTGGTGCCACTATCCCTGCAGAATCAATTCAAAGTGCACTGTATCTATATGCCGGGCAAGTGCAAAGACTCGGCCGACGCACTATCCCGCTTTAACTTTGCGTCATTCTTCTAATAGAAACCAGGAACCGACCCACCACATCTCTTATCCCAACTTGGTCACATCTGGATTAAAGCAACACCTATGCGATGCGACCCACCTTGTAAATCAGTCGTTATCCCGAAACACCCTGTAGGCCTATCTACAGCCTGGAATTCCTAGGGCAGGTTCCTAGCCCCAAACCTCGGGGTGGTGTCGGGAGATCTTAAACACATCCTGGCTTTCATATCGTACTGCCACACGCAGCTGGCTCTATCACATAATACCATCAGACTCTACTTAGCTGGCATCCAGCATTTTGTCTCCTTACAGGACCCCACCAAGCCATCCTTGTTCTCTGCCCACACAGTCAAAACCATCCTACGTGGTATCCACAGGCAGCAACCCCAAAACTAGTAGCAAGCACCTACACGGCACTAGCGCCAACTTCAGAGACATGTCTACCATCCTTATGTAGATATTGGCCAACACACCAAGGATCAGCACAAGGTGGCGTCCAAACGGTTTAGTTTATTGCATGATCACAACACAAAGAGATGCAACGTCTCATAGTCACGCAGGACCCCCTCGCACATGCCTAGCGAGGGCGTTCTGCGTGACTCCGAGACGTTGCACCTCTTTGTGTTGTGATCATGCAATAAACTAAACCGTTTGGACGCCACCTTGTGCTGATCCTTGGTGTGCTGGCAAATATCTACATTGTGACTTGAACTAATGTCCAGCTGGTTGTTGCTGCAGCACCCAACCTTTAGAGCTTATACCAGGAACGTGTGCGATGGGAATATGAAACATGTCTACCATCCTGTCACGTTCCCCCTTCAAGTTACTGCCCAACTTGGTCCTTCAAACAGCCATCTACCTGGCCTTTTATGGCTTCTTACGTCCAAGCGAGTTCACCGTCACCGGCCCCGGCTGTCAGGTACTACGCAGACGCCATCTGACACGCCATCAGAATCACGTCATCCTGCACCTCGTAGTGTCCAAAAACACAACAGTCCGGTTAGATATCAAGCTATTCCAGGCTCACAACACCTGGTGCCCAGTGGCCATTCTAGAACAGTCGTTATCTCTTCTGCCCGACCTGTTGGAGTCTAGCCCATTGCTGCCTTTCTCTACCAACCCTTTGAGTGGTAGCCAGTTCAATAGACACATTTGGATCCTCTCGCTTAACTTAGGCCTTGACCCCAGCCGATAATCTGGATATTCCTTCTGGATCGGAGCAGCATCAGCAGCATCACAACACGGGGTCATCAAGACCATGTCATCAAGAGAATGGGCAGGTGGAAATTCCGCTTGCTTTGCGCGATACATTCCGAATCCGCAAGCAGAAACGTTACAAGCCTTCAGCAAGCTTGCCCAGTAGTACGTTATCAGCTCAAATAAATAATTACCTCCCTAACTAAGTGTTTTGCCCCCTTCCCTTGGCATACCGTCCAGCAGACCAGGGCACACTTCAGGTCTACTTTATGTTGTTAGTTTTGTGACGTGTTTTATGTGGTTCACATCTCTACTGGACATAGGGCTCCGACCATAAATAGGAAGGCCAGTATGGTGGCCTGAAATTATGGGAGGAGCCCGAGGGGGGTATTTAAGCAGACTACCCACACTGGTCTTTGTCGGTTCCAGTGCGCGGTGCCCACCCACCCATTCCCCTTCTTAGGGCACTTCTCTTAAAACACTTTCTCTACAAAACCATCCTCTCACTTATCTTGGGTATGCCCCCTTCTCTAGGCATACAGATCGGGGCTCACTTCAGGTCTACTTTATGTGGTTAGTCTTGCGATGTGTTTATGTGGTTCACATCTCTCCCGGACATAGGGCTCCCACTATATATATAGATATATATATCTATATATATTTTTTATTGCATTTAAGTGTAAATATGAGATCTGATGTCTTTTTGACCCCAGATCTCACATTAAAGAGGTCCTGTCATGCTTTTTTTTCTATTACAAGGGAAGTTTACATTTCTTCGTCACAGGAATAAAAGTGATCCATTTTTTTTTTTAAAGGGACAATGTAAAAATAAAAAATAAAAAGTAAAATAAATAATAAAAAATTGAAAAGGGCCCTGTCCTGCCGTGCTCGTGTGCAGAAGCGAACGCATACGTAAATCGCGACCACATATGTAAACGGTGTTCAAACCACGCATGCCCTAGACCTCCTCTGTAACTCAAAACTGGTAACCTGTAGAAATTATTAAACGTCGACTATGGAGATTTTTAAGGGTCAAAGTTTGTCGCCATTCCACGAGCGGGCGCGATTTTTGAGCACGACATGTTGGGTATCAATTTAGTCGGCGTAAACATTATCTTTCACAATATTAAAAAAAAGCTGGGCTAACTTTACTGTTTTCTTATTTTTTTTTCATTTTCATTAAAAAGTATTTTTTCCGAAAAGAATTGCGTTTGTAAGACCGCTGCGCAGATACGGTGTGACATAAAGTATTGCCTCAACCGCCATTTTATTCTCTAGCGTCTCTGGGGAAAATAAAAATTGGCATCCCAGTCCAGGAAGTAGATGATGCCTGAACAGAAAAGGCTCCATCCTTCTGGAGAGAAAAGAAGATGAAGCATTGTGAAGTGGGATACTATGAACTCAGGGAAGTATAAATACCTGGAAGTATTGCACACATTGATCAGCATGCATGCACTTAACATGAAAAAAAATATTCTGATACCAGGTCCACTTTATTCTCAAATGACAGGTTCTCTTTAAAAAGAAAACAAAAAACTACAGTGGGACAAATGACAAATGATAGGTCTCTACCCCCCCCCCCCCCCCCCCCCAGGATTTAGCAGCTGCTACTAACCTGCTTTCCATAACAGCTGCCCCGGCAGATTTGCGGCACGCACCGATAAACAACACACAGACATCTCCAATAATCTCACAGGTGTTTGACACCCAGCAAACCCAACATATGTTTTATCAAATGTCAGCGTCTGTGTAAGCGGAAAGCAATACGTAGCAAGGCGATCGCCTGCTGTCACCGCGGCACTGTCCGGCGTACGCAAACCATGTCACCCGCCTAATACAGCCGAGGTGACAGCCGCCGCGCACCAGACGGCGAGCCGAAATGGGAAAATTCTCAGGTAAATCACTCCTGGCCTACGACAAATTGTTTCGCAGACAAATATTCCCCGCTTGACTGGATCCTTTAATGCCTTCTCCTCCGAATCTGCTTGGAGAACACTTTTTATGGTCCTGTTGCTTTATGATAAATATATTTTTAAATATATATATATATATATATATATATATAAATAAATATATATATATATATATATATATATATATATATATATATATTTATTTATTTATTTTTCCCCCCTATATACAGTATATTATATATATTTGTTAATCTTTAACATATTTATATGTGATTCTTGGATGCGTCTTGGATGCGTTGAAAACAAACGCGTCACTTTATGATATATATTTTTCCTGTATATACTATATATATATATATATATATATATATATATATATATATATATATATATATATATATATATATATATATAAATATATATATATATATATATATATTTATATATATATATATATATATATATATATATATATATATATATATATATATATATGTATATATGCTTTTTTTTCTGTATATAGAGTATACTATGTTTTTTTTTATTTTTTAACATATTTTTATGTGATCATTGGATCCATTCTGGCTGGAATTTACTTGGAAAACACTCTTTATGGTGCCGTCGCTTTATGATATACAGTATAGAAATATATATATATATATATATATATATATATAAACATTTTTTAACAAGGCTTTTTGTAAATGTACAATTTATACTGTGCGTATATCTATTGGTTTTTTTTATATATATTCTATTATTTTTTATTTAAATTCAAACATATTCTATTCAATTTTAGAATTTTGGAAAACATTTATCTTGTTATATTCTTTCTCTTTTATTCTATTCTTTTCTATTGTTATTCTATTCAATTCTTCTCTATTCTATAATTTTATTTTATTCTCTACTCTATTCTATTAAAATGTATTCTAAATATGAATTTCAAAAGATGGCTATATTCTTTTTATTCCATTCTAATGTTTTTTTTTTAATTTTTATTCTATTCTATTTTTTATTCTATTCTTTTTTATTCTGTTATTTTATTTACTATTCTGTTCTTTTTTACAAGATTATATTCTTTTCTTTTGTTTTCTATTCAATGATATTTTTCTATTTCTTCCTATTCTTTTATTTTCTATTCTGTTCTGTTTTACTTGATTATATTCTATACTTTTATACTTTATTCTATTATTTTATTCTTTATTCTATTCTATTAAAATTTTTTTCTAAATTATTATTATTTTTTTTTAATAGCGGTCAGAAATGGCGGCTTTGCTTCAATGGGAGTTTTGAACAGTTAGTACATTTCAGACGTTTCAAGACACAACCCGCCGCTAAACAGAAGACCTCACGTCTCCGGCTTCCGCGGTAAGCAGAGAGAACAAATTCATTTTCTGCAAAGGCACAAGTCCTTTTTTTTTATGTTTTTCAGCCTCAGATGTCCGCAAATCAGTAAATTCGGGGCACTTATTAAACAACATGCAGAAAGTGCGAGACGTTATTGTAAAAGTTCACCTACAGCTTGCTAAGACAAATCCCCCCCGTTTATTTGAAGATTGAATTTGTCACGCGGCCAGAAAACCAATTTGGACATATCAAATCTTGAACACTTAACAGATTAGATGTTCAGCGTACGATTTGTTCTACTAGCCATGAAAGTCAGACTGCAACACGGACGTTTCGCAAATACGCCAAAGCCTTTTTTTTTTTTTAAATAAGTTTATTTTTTTAAATAATATTAAATATGATCATTAAAGTGCCCAAGAAAAAAAAAAGTAAACAGATTTATGTGGTTTCGCTGAATTTCGTAAGTTCAAATGAGAAATAAACCACCATACATGCTGGCCAGGGTAAGATTTAGGGGTATGTAACCAAAAGAAAAGATAAAACCAGGTCCTACTGTATACATAACCCGGTGATAGGGAAAAAGATAATGAACCCTTTATGAACTTACCAGAATCTGGTAATGTTGCTATAGCCAAAACGGACCAATGCACACAAAAGAAGAATGGACCCCTATATCGCTACTGGGATCCAAAAAAGTGGCTACTTCGGGCAACAATAAGTCAACATCAGGGTATGTATATTAAAAAAAGTATAATGTATTTATTGTTTAATTAAAACACTGCTTCAACACGCATAAAATGCATCCACATGCAGGGCATTAGCTCTTGCACATAATATGCACCACCAGGTGCTACAATAGAGCACTACCTTAGTGGGCACTTTGGTTAGTGAATACACATCAAACAACAGGAAAATTCACAAAAACCTGAACAAACAAAAAAACAGACAACACACAAGGGACACATAACATAACCACAGCACAGACAGTCCGGACGCCGGCTAGACCACTCACAGTGAGGATGGGTACAATTGCCACAGGTGAACTCCGTAACTACCCAATGAATGGGCAGGAGATATGGGGATCAAACCCCATGTGTATGTTCATGCAGGGATGTACCCAGTATCACTGTGAGGGCTCCCCATGGGATGACCTATGGTTATAAATGGCAATGCTGGACTAGGGCTAAATGAATGTGTTTATTGGGTAAATGGTGCTGTCGTCCAGGTATGGCTGGGTTCAATAAGTTATTCCCGACCGGGAAAGTCAAACGCTCTCACCAAAATCCCTCACAGAGTGTAGTATACAGCAACTAATGGCTGTAGTAGCCTCTTGATCCGCCAGATCATCTGTTTGGTCACATAAGGCAGTCCAATCCCATGGCTGAGACTTCTGTCAGTTCATCAAGTATGTAATACAATATAGTAAACGTGTTCACAGGGCATATAAAGCCCTTAATGCTGGCATAGATTGTGGCAGCAGACATAAGTGGACAGGTATCTGCAGGTAAACTGACAGGTGAAAGGTGAAGAGGATATATAGAGGCAAGATGTACATTACCGCCTGGCCGGTCAGCATACATAGATCGCCATCTTCGTTTCACCGCACATTAATGTTATCCTATGTGCTAGCATGTAATGATGCTGTCTTTGATCATTGCCTTATGGTCATTGAAGACATGGGACTTGTGAGGTTACTCCGCCGTGGCTTCAGTATGGCGATGCAGCAATAGGGCCGGTAAAGATGCTCGTCTACTCAATTTCCCAACACTCGTCTCCTTCACCGTGACGATAACCAATGGGGAGATGGACGTGTCATCCGGCCGGCATCACGTGACCGCTGTGACGTCAACGCGTTTCGCTTGACCAATCAGCGTAGCTTCATCTGGACTAAGATTTAGGGGTGTAGCATTGTATAGCAATTCATCCGTGAAAGTGCATTTACCTTCGTTCTGTGCAAATAGGTCAAAAAAACAAATGTTTCGAGGCTATTTTTTTTTTTCTTTATTGATTAAACCTCTTGCCGCTCACTCACAGTAGATCTACAACACGGGTAGATCTACAGCAAGGGTCTCCAAGGGCCAGATAAAGGCAAGAAAAGGGCCTCATCCAGCCCCTGGGCTGTAGTTTGAAGAACACTAGTCTAGAGCGGGGGTCTCCAAACTTTCTAAATAAAGGGCCAGTAAACCGTCCTTCAAACTTCAGGAGGACCAGACTGTGGCCAGTGGGCAGTAGAAAATGCCCAGGCATCAGTTCCCAATCATTGGTTTTAATGGGAGGAATAGTACCCCATTGATGGTTGAGTTGAGTTGAATCTTAATATAGCACGGTCTTACCCCGAAGGGTCCATAGCAAAGATCCTGGAAAGAGAGGGCCCGGGGACCAGAAGCAGCACCGAGCGGCAGAAGGGTAGAAGAGAGAGAGACTACGCAGGAAACGCCTGTGTGGTGTCATTAGGGTTGAATGAAGCCCTAGCAGATAGCTGCCATAACCCCAATATTTTCAACAACGGCGAGCGGCTGGCTTTCAGATACAAGTGGTCTCCGCTGCAGAGTCAGCGAGTAATAAACCTCTTACACTCCGGGTATCACCTACCCAATTCTTTACAGTACATTCAGGAAGCATGAAGTGCTCTAGAATTTCCCGGTAGAGGGCTGCGCTGGCTTTGGACTCGATAAAACACAGTGGACCACCACCAGCAGATGACACGGCTCCCCAAATCATCACCGACTGTGGAAACTTCACATTGGACCTCATGCAACTTGGATTCTGTGCCTCTCCACTCTTCCTCCAGACTCTGGGACCTTGATTTCCAAATGAAATGCAAAATTTATTTTCATCCGGAAAGAGGACTTTGGTTTACTGAGCAACAATCCAGTTTTTTTTTTCCTCCTTAGCCCAGGTAAGACGCTACTGAAGTTGTCTCTGGTTCAGGTGTGGCTTGACACAAGGAATGCGACAGTTGTAGCTCATGTCCTGGATACGTCTGTGTGTGTGGTGGCTCTTGAAGCACTGACACCAGCCGTAGTCCACTCCTTGTGAATCTCCCCCAAATTCTTGAATGGCCTTTGCTTTACAATCTTCTCAAGGCTGCTGTTATCCCTTTTGCTGGTGCACCCTTTTTCTATCACACTTTTTCCTTCCACTCAACTGTCCATTAATATGCTTGGATACAGCACTCTGTGAACAGCCAGCTTCTTTAGCAATGACCTTTTGTGACTTACCCTCCTTGCAGAGGGTGTCAATGACTGTCTTCTGGACAACTGTCAAGTCAGCAGTCTTCCCCATGATTGTGTAACCCACTGAACCAGACTGAGAGACCATTTAAAGCAGTGATTCTCAACCAGGGTTCCTTAGGGGTTCCTTCAGATTTGGGCAATTTCTGCCTCAGATAAGTTCCCACTGACACCATTGATCTTTTTAGCTATCTGTAAGGAGGTAATTCTTCCCAATGACCACAAGTTTAAGGACCATTCTTCTCACTGACCATCACACTAATGTATCATGAGTTGGAGATTTCTAATTTTTAGCAGGGGTTCCCCGAGAACTATTTCAAGGGTTCCTCTGTGTTGAAAAGGTTGAAAAAAGGCTGATCTAAAGACTCAGGAAAACTTTACAGGTGTATAGAGTTAATTAGTTTAGAGCTGTTTAGAGTGTGACCCAATATTGAACTTTTTCACAATATTCAAATTTTATGAGATACAGAATTTTGAGTTTTCACTAGCTGTAAGCCATAATCATCAAAGTTAAAAGAAAGAAATGCTTGAAATATATCACTCCGTGTGCAATGAATCTATATAATAAACGAGTTTCACTTTTTGAATTGAATTACTGAAATAAATTAACTTTTTGAATAAATTCAAATTTTTCGAGATGCACCTGCATCTCCTCCATTGCAAAAGGGGTCCCCAGATGACCAACCAAAAAAAGAGTGAGGCCATGATCCGGTAAGCTCCATTTGCTTTTCGCCTTCCGATCTTCCATTTTCAGCTTTGGCCCGGGATGTACCTTTAAAATTAGACAGTAATTTGTCACTTTGAAATTGTAAATTTGTCTGAAAAGGATTCCCCCCCCCCCCCAAGGAAAAAATCTGTTTGCTGTAAAAGCATTGCTTCTATTGGAGCTGTCAGCGCTGCGGCTCGCGGGAGGCTGCCAAACACTTGGAACGCAGATGGGGTGAATTATCATTCATTCATTTCATCCCGGCTAAAATACAACAAGTGCTGTCCGGCCTCCTGCTGGAATTGATCTCGTTTGACAAGGGCTGATGTGGGTTTCTGATTACACATCCCATATGTCTGACTACGTCCGTCAGCTATTTGTATGCAACGCGACGGTGGGGCGACTGGGGTGTCTGGAACAATTACAAACAATCTGCAGCAGGCAGAGCAGCAAAGACAGCGAGTTAGGCCACACAATGCCAGACCTATATACAGTATGGGGCTACAAATATACCAATCATGGGTGGGTAGAGTCCTATATTTTCAGTAAGTTCGTATGTTGAGTTATTACAATGCTTACCTTTAGAGAAGTGTAGCACTAACTCTCGGTGGAGAAGCTGGTTTAAAGCAGGCTGTTACCTTCACTCTCGATACCTCTGTTTCACCGGCACCGGGTCTAGGGTCCCGTTGAGTTTACCTCTGGACGATATAAGCACCAAACACTTGAGTACGTTTTCCAATGCTTTAATGAACAAGTAATAAAGGAAGTAGCAGGAAAGAGGCAGAAGGAAAGTTGCAGGGAAGCTCCAATACCTTTCCTTAGTATTCTTTAGAACATTCTTTGGAATTGAACACTTGTAGTTGAATGCACTCCCCTTGTGGGATTCAATCTTTGCCCGCCTGGACAGGCCTCTCTCACTTGCCTAGCACCCAGTACGTAGCACGAACAAAAGTCTCTGCCACAGACTTGTTTGGAATAAAACCCGTACGATCCTCTGCCACAGGATGTATTGGTTTGCGATGAATGTCAGACACAGTACTTGAACCTTTAAGCCAACCCAGCAGTACTCTGCAGTAAGATTACTTTAGGATACGTCCTCCAACCGAGTCACCAGGCCCCTCTCCAGACCAGCACTCTGCATGATCCTTCCATGACGTGTCCTCCCCTGGGATCTTCTCGGTTGTCCAGCTTCTTCACTCAGGATAGACAGCTCAGGACCATTCCTCTGCTGCTGTGGTAGGCCCCAGACAGGCTTCTGAGCCCACCCACACGCCGCAGCGATGGAGGACCACGAGGTGGTACTCTTAACGCATACCTGTTGGCCAGGAGGGCCAGCAGGTAGCTGAAAACGAACCCTAAAACATGGCGTCTGTCCCATAAATACCCTCTCCCAGAATGCATCTCGGAGGACCACCTCCACCGAGTTGTCTCCGGGACAGAGGAGCAGTTAATACGCTTCAACACGTTGCCTTTCCAACCCCAGCCCATGGTGACAACGACACCCACCGGCGCAGTGTGGAACTACACGCAACTCAGCCAAGCTGGAACAGAGGCAAATCTAACTTCACCTAACAAGTAACCCACAAGATTTACCTATCAGCGGTAGATTAAAAATCTACCAGCGCTACATAAGTATTAAACCTCCCCCAAAAAAGTTATTTCCCCTTTATATACACTCTTTAACTTGTACAACTTTTCTTTAACTAAAGTTGCTCCTAAAGGAATTTAAACTTTTTAGAGCTGTGCCGATTATTTCTCTCATTCACAGCTCTTCCCTGAACCTCCTGGTGGGAAACATGCTCTTCTACCCCTTCAACAGTTTTACACATCACACCTTCCTTGCACCAGAATAGTAGGTCCTTCCCCGGCTCCTCTCGTCCACTGATAGCTCCCATCCCTCACCTACCCCTCCTCCAGCATAGCAGGCTCTCCCAGCCTCCTCTTTCTCTCCAATAGCTCCAGACCCCACACCCTTCCTGCATCAGCAGAATAGGTCCTTGTCCAGCTCTTCTACCCCTCCCACAGCTCTAGACCTCACACCATTCTCTGCACTACCACAGCAGGTTCTCCCAGGCTCCTCTTCCAGTCCAACAGCGCCACACCCCACACCTTCCTTGCACCATCACAAGAGGTCATTGCTCAGCTCCTCTACCTCTGCAACAGCTCTAGACTCCACTCCACACTGCAAATCAAACACACAGAGTATTCAGGCAAGACTAAAGTTAGCAATGTCAATGGAAGGCGTATGTGGAGGTCTAGTTCAACCTCTAGATTGGAAGCATCACGGCCCATAGGAAAGGAACGTGTCGGGGGTCTTTCAGACAAGGGTATGTGCAACTGGGAACGATGGCGTTCAAATAGGACTTTGGTCAGGGTCCTGCGTCGGTGATGACAATATATTGGAATACTGTTTGCCGTTCCTTAAGCTGTCTATAGGGGGTCCGTAAGGCACACCATCCAATCTGGCAAAGTTGAGATCTAGAGGTTGAACTAGACCTCCAGATACGCCATCCACTGACATTGCTAACTTTGGTCTTGCCTGAATACTCTGTGTGTTTGATTGCGGTGCCATTCACCATTTCTCGAATTTAAAGCAGAGTTCTACCCACTTTTGAGAGGTGGTCTTAAACGAAAGACCGCCTCTCCACCCCTCGTTTTTGGATATTGAAATATATATATATATATATATATATATATATATATTTTTTTTTTTTTTTTTCCCCCAATAGTACCCTTTTTGGAAGTACAAGTGTACTTCCAATTCAGCCGGGCCACGGCCCAGGACGTCACGTCCTCTTCTTCGGCGAGCACCCCCGTTGTCTTCTGGGACCTGTGTGTGTCCCAGAAGACAAGCGCAGTCGGCAAGCCTTGTGGCTTCACTGCCGGTTTCCCTTAGTTGGAATGGTGGCGCCTGCACCCGATTCCGCTGGACGGATCAGCCTCGGGGGGGGGGGGGAACCACATCGCGGGCTCCCTGGACAGGTCAGTGTCCTTATTAAAAGTCAGCAGCTACAGTGTTTGTAGCTGCTGACTTTTAATTTTTTTTTTTTTTGCGGCTGGAACATCGCTTTAACCACTTCAGCCCAGGAAGATTTGGCTGCTCAATGACCAGGCCATTTTTTGTGTTACGGCACTGCGTCGCTTTAACCACATGCCGCTCAGCCGCCGCAGTTGTACTGCGGCAGAATGGCACGGCTGAGCGAAACGACGTTATGTAACGTCGCTTCCCCCTGTGGCGCGTCCCCCCGCTCGCCCCCCTGAGCCGATGCGATCACCGCCGGGCTCCCGCGATCGCCACTGAGACACGGAGAACCCGGAACTGTGAGTGTGTAAACACACAGTTTCCAGTTCTCTGAGGGGAGAACAGACGGATCGTCTGTTCATACAGAGTATGAACAGCGATCTGTTATCCTCCCTGCACAGTCCCATCCCCCCTTCAGTTAGAACACAAACTAGGACACACTTAACCCCTTCACTGCCCCCTAGTGTTAACCCCTTCACTGCCATTGACATTTTTACAGTAATCAATGCATTTTTAATTGCACTGATCGCTGTATTAATGCCAATGGTCCTAAAAACGTGTCAAAATTGTCCGATGTGTCCGCCATAATGTCGCAGTCACGATAAAAATTGCAGATCGCCGCCATTACTAGTAAAAAAAAAAAAAGAATAATAAAAATGCTATAAATCTATCCCCTATTTTGTAGAAGTTATAACTTTTGCGCAAACCAATCAATATACGCTTATTGCGATTTTTGTTTACCAAAAATATGTAGAAGAACACATATCGGCCTAAAATGAGGAAAACATTTTTTTTTTATATATTTTTGGGGGATATTTATTATAGCAAAAAGTAAAAAATAATAAAATAATGCGTTTTTTCAAAATTGGCGCTTTTTTGTTTATAGCGCAAAAAATAAAAACCACAGAGGTGATCAAATACCACCAAAAGAAAGCTCTATTTGTGGGGAAAAAAAGGACAGCAATTTTGTTTGGGTGCAACGTCGCACGACCGCGCAATTGTCAGTTAAAGCGACGCAGTGCCGAATCGCAAAAAGTGCTCTGGTCAGGAAGGGGGTAAAATGTTCTGGGGCTGAAGCGGTTAACTAACAATTGCGCAGTTGTGCGACGTTGCACTCAAACAAATTTGACGTCCTTTTTTTCACACAAATAGAGCTTTATTTTGGTGGTATTTGATCATCTCTGCATTTGTTTTGTTTTTTTCGCTATAAACAAAAAAAGAGTGACAATTTTGAAAAAAACACAATATTTTGTACTTTTTGCTATAATAAATATCCCCACTTTTTTTTTTAAAAAAGCGAATTTTTTCCTTCTCTTTCCTTTTTTCTTCTACATACTTTTGTAAATAAAAATCGCAATAGGCGTATATTGATTGGTTTGCGCAAAAGTTATAGCATCTACAAAATAGAGGATAGATTTATGGCATTGTTATTAGTATTTTTTTTTACTAGTAATGGCGGCGATCAGCGATTTTTATTGGGACTGCGACATTGCGGCGGACAGATCGGACACTTTTGACACATTTTTGGGACCATTGGCATTTATACAGCGATCAGTGCTATAAAAATGCACTGATTACTGTGTAACTGTCACTAGCAGGGAAGGGGTTAACCCTAGGGGGCGATCAAGGGGTTAATTGTGTTACCTAGGGAGTGATTCTAACTGTGGGGGGGATTGAACTGCCTGGGGGAGGAGGCCGATTGTTGTTCATCCTTAGTATGAACAACAACTCTCCTGACCCCTGACAGCACGGAGATCTGTCTGTTTACATTGACAGATCTCCGCTCTGTCTCTGTGTGGAGCGATCGCGGGTGCCCGGCGGCCGTCATTGCAACCGCCGGGCATGCGCATCGCGTTCCGGTATTGTGCCGCGGGCACGCGCCGCGGTGGGGGTAAAAAGGCAAGCCGAAGTACAGCTACGATGGTTTGCCCAGGGGTGCCAACCTGCCGCAGTATAACTGCGGCGGCTGGTCGGGAAGGGGTTAGGCTGTCTATAAGGGGTCCATAAGGCACGCCGTCCAATCTGGCAAAGTCTGCAGGTTGAACTAGACCTCCACATATGCCACCCACTGACATTGCTCATTTTAGTCTTGCCTGAATACTCTGTGTGTTTGATTGCGGTGCCATTCGCCATTTCTCGAATTTAAATTCTCCTATATAAATACCCCCGATGAAAGAACCTTGAACCTGAAACGCGTTGGGTACCCGGAAAGCTTTTCCTGGAGGTTGGCTACCGGAAAAGTGTTTTTGGCTACTGGACTTTATATACGTACTTTTTGTATACTATTGCAAGATTTTATATTATGTATGTTCCTGTCTGATGTTTGTTTTATCAATCTTCGTGTGATGATTTTTTAGCTCATATTTGTAATAAAATTACTTTTTACGTATTCCATTGGTGTTGTTTCCGATGTAAAGTCCCAATTGGGGGGTATCCAATTTTCTCTATATATATACAGGAATGTGGCAAACTCACTATTTTTTCTGTTATGGTAAAAACATTTATCCAACTAAGTTGTTGGTTTTTTCCCTTTAAATATGTACAGTATTTGTTTAACCACTTGCTGTCCATCCCCCCATCAAATGACGGCTGGGCGGTGCAGCTCTCGTTCTGGGTTGTCGTCATATGATGGCCTCCCAGAACGACTGCTCTTGCGCGCCCTAGGACATGAGGCGACCCCGATCTGTGTAAAGAGCCACGGCCGCGGCTCCTTAACCATGTGATCGGCTGTGTCCAATCACAGCCGGTCACATGTAAACACGGCGATGCCGGTAATCGGCGCTCCTCGCCTCACACTGACAGAGTGTGAGGAGAGGAGAGCCGATCAGTGGCATCTCCTCACAGGGGACAGCTAGGTATGTAATCAGGGCACTGATTACAATTAAGTGCCCACCACTGCCACAATCAGTACCAACCAGTGTCTACAATTGCCACCAATCTGTGCCCACAAGTGCCAGCAATTAGTGCCCACAAGTGCCAACAATTAGTGCCCACAAGTGCCAGCAATCAGTGGCCATTAGTGATGCCAGTCAGTGCTGGCTATCAGTGCTGCCCATCAATGCCCATCAGTGCCACCTATCCGTGCCGCCTATCTGTGCCCACCAGTGTCGCCTATCTGTGCCCAATGCCCAAAAGTGCCACCCATCAGTGCCACCTATCAGTGCGGCATATTTGTGCCCAGTGCCACATATCAGTGCTCATCAGTGCCCATAAGTGCCACCTCATCCGTGCCCATCAGTGCAGCCTATCAGTGCACATCAGTGACACATACAGTGGGGCAAAAAAGTATTTAGTCAGCCACCAATTGTGCAAGTTCTCCCACTTAAAAAGATGAGAGAGGCCTGTAATTGTCATCATAGGTATACCTCAACTATGAGAGACAAAATGTGGAAACAAATCCAGACAATCACATTGTCTGATTTTTGATTTATTTGCAAATTATGGTGGAAAATAAGTAATTGATCATCCACAAACAAGCAAGATTTCTGGCTCTCACAGACCTGTATCTTCTTCTTTAAGAGGCTCCTCTCTCCTCCACTCATTACCTGTATTAATGGCACCTGTTTGAACTTGTTATCAGTATAAAAGACACCTGTCCACAACCTCAAACAGTCACACTCCAAACTCCACTATGGTGAAGACCAAAGAGCTGTCGAAGGACACCAGAGACAAAATTGTAGACCTGCACCAGGCTGGGAAGACTGAATCTGCAATAGGCAAGCAGCTTGGTGTGAAGAAATCAACTATGGGAGCAATTATTAGAAAATGGAAGACGTACAAGACCACTGGTAATCTCCCTCGCTCTGGGGCTCCACACAAGATCTCACCCCATGGGGTCAAAATGATCTCAAGAACGGTGAGCAAAAATCCCAGAACCACACAGGGGGACCTAGTGAATGACCTGCAGAGATCTGGGACCAACGTAACAAAGGCTACCATCAGTAACACACTACGCCGCCAGGGACTCAGATCCTGCAGTGCCAGACGTGTCCCCCTGCTTAAGCCAGTACATGTCCGGGCCCATCTGAGGTTTGCTAGAGAGCATTTGGATGATCCAGAAGAGGATTGGGAGAATGTCATATGGTCAGATGAAACCAAAGTAGAACTGTTTGGTAGAAACACAACTCGTCGTGTTTGGAGGAGAGAGAATGCTGAGTTGCAACCAAAGAACATCATACCTACTGTGAAGCATGGGGGTGGCAACATCATGCTTTGGGGCTGTTTCTCTGCAAAGGGAACAGGACGACTGATCCGTGTACATGAACGAATGAATGGTGCCATGTATCATGAGATTTTAAGTGAAAACCTCACATCAGCAAGGGCATTGAAGATGAAACGTGGCTGGGTCTTTCAGCATAACAATGATCCCAAACACACCGCCCGGGCAACGAAGGAGTGGCTTCGTAAGAAGCATTTCAAGGTCCTGGAGTGGCCTAGCCAGTCTGCAGATCTCAACCCCATAGAAAACCTTTGGAGGGAGTTGAAAGTCCGTGTTGCCCAGCGACAGCCTCAAAACATCACTGCTCTAGAGGAGATCTGCATGGAGGAATGGGCCAACATACCAGCAACAGTGTGTGACAACCTTGTGAAGACTTACAGAAAACGTTTGACCTCTGTCATTGCCAACAAAGGATATATAACAAAGTATTGAGATGAACTTTTGATATTGACCAAGTGCTTATTTTTCACCATAATTTGCAAATAAATTCTTTCAAAAATCAGACAATGTGATTGTTTGGATTTGTTTCCACATTTTGTCTCTCATGGTTGAGGTATACCTATGATGACAATTACAGGCCTCTCTTATCTTTTTAAGTGGGAGAACTCCTCATCAGCTCCCATCAGTGAAGGAGAAAAATTACTTAATTACAAAATTTACTGACAGAAACTAAGAAAAACTTTTTTTTTTAATTTCATTTTTGGTCTTTTTTTTTTTTTTTAGGAAAAAATAACCCAGGACTGATTGTATACCACCAAAAGAGCTCTATTTGTGTGAAGCAATTTATACCAAATTTCAGATGGTTACAGTGTAGCACGACCGCGCAATTGTCATTGGCATTTTGCTAAAAAATGGCCTGGGCAGGAAGGGGGGTTGAACATGCCTGGTATTGAGGTGGTTAAAATCCGTTGAAGGTAGTTTAGGAAGGATCCCTTCATATGTATTTCAGCTGCGCGCTCGCAGTCTCTATCTACAAAGTGCTTAAGTGCTTAGGTGGCCACATCAAAGTTGTGAGCAGACTACGGCCCCACTTTAATAAAGCGTATTAGCAATCGATTTTGTGATCGCCCCCCACCCCAATTTAAGATGCCAGGTTCTCTTTAGTAACGGTGATCAGATTGTACGCCCCCCCGGGATTAACGCTTATTTCCATTTTGCCCGTGTCAGCAAAGCCGCGCCGATAATTCCTGCTGGTCGTATTTATATTTATGACAGAATCCCGCATTACATATTTATTACGGTACACATCATGCATATTTATGACGGTGCGCGGCATGAATATTGATGGCGGCGGTTGAGGTGTGGGGTCGCTGTTTAGCAGAAAGGCACAGCAGGGTGGGATGTTACAACCTCTCCACCTAGTACAGACAGAATAGTAAATCAAGGAGATTTTCTCCCCCCCCCCACGAACGCCGCGTCACGCCGAACCTGCGATTCTCCGGAAAAATAACCCCAGCGGGGCCAAAACCGTGTCGAGCTTACTTGTCGTCTCTCTACTCTTTTGTCTGATCGTCCCGGTTTTACATACGTTCTTCATTCTGTCACCGAAATAGACGTGCCGAATCTGGATTTTTCACCTTGGCATCCAGGAAGATTCAACTTTTTAGTTGACATCAGCTAAAGACTAGGGATGAGCCCGATGTGAGAGTCGAACATAAGTTCGATGCGAACATGGGGTGTTCGCCTGTTCGCCGAACAGCGAATAATATGCGGTGTTCACGGCAAATTCGAAAGGCACGCCGTTAAAGTCTATGGGACACTAACATGAAAAATCAAAAGTGTTAATTTGAAAGGGTTATATGCAAGTTATTGTCATAAAAAGTGTTTGGGGACCCGGGTCCTGCCCCAGGGGACATTGATCAATGCAAAAAAAAAAAGTAAAATATTAAGGGGAACCCCGAACCAAAAATTTAAAAAAATATTGCGTGGGGGTCCCCCCTAAATCCATACCAGGCCCTTCAGGTCTGGTATGGATATTAAGGGGAACCCTGCGCCAAATTAAAAACAAATGGCGTAGGGTCCCCCCCAAAATCCATACCAGGCCCTTCAGGTCTGGTATAGATTTTAAGGGGAACCCTGTGCCAATTTTTTTTAAAAAAATGGCGTAGGGGTCCCCCTCAAAATCCATACCAGACCCTTATCTGAGCATGCAACCTGGCAGGCCACAGGAAAAGAGGGGGGATGAGAGAGTGCCCCCCCCTCCTGAACTGTACCAGGCTACAAGCCCTCAACATGGGGAGGGTGCTTTGGGGTCTGACCCAAAAGCCCCTTGTCCCCATGTTGATGTGGACAAGGCCCTCATCCCCACAACCCTTGCCTGGTGTTTGTGGGGGTCTGTGGGCGGGGGGCTTATCGGAATCTGTCTCGTCGGGTCTCGGCAATATGGATAAAACTAATTGAAAAAAAAGGCATGGGTTGAATATTAAGGGGAACCCCAAGCCAAAAATTGAAAAAAAATTGCGTGGGGGTCCCCCAAAATCCATACCAGGCCTTTCAGGTCTGTTATGGATATTAAGGGAGGGAAACCCTGCGCCAAATAGAAACAAGATAGTGTAGGGGTCCCCCCCAATATTCCTACCAGGCCCTTCAGGTCTGGTATGGATTTTAAGGGGAACCCTGCTCCAAATTTTTTTTTAAAATGGCGTGGGGGTCCCCCCCAAGTCCATACCAGACCCTTATCCGAGAACGCAACCTGGCAGGCCGCAGGAAAAGAGGGGGGGATGAGAGAGTGCCCCCCCTCCTGAACCGTACCAGGTCACATGCCCTCAACATGGGGAGGGTGCTTTGGGGACTGACCCCACAGCGCCTTGTCCCCATGTTGATGGGAACAGGGGCCTCATCCCCTCAACCCTTGCCCGGTGGTTGTGGGGGTCTACGGGCGGGGGGGCTTATCGGACTCTGGAAGCCCCCTTTAACAAGGGGACCCCCAGATCCTGGTCCCCCCACCTATGTGAATTGGTACCCATACCATTTCACAAAAGAAAGTGTCAAAAATAGTAAAAAAGACAGGAGACAGCTTAGGACAAGTCCTTTATTAGAAAAAAAAATGTCCCACGATGTAAATCCATCTCACGCCGCCCGACAGATTGAAAAAAGAAAAAAAAAAGTCGCAACGGCTCCGCCTCCATAGGAGGCTCCCGCCGAGTGACGCTTCTTCTCGGTGACAGCTGTTATATAGCTGAAGGTGGGGCCACTCGGTGACATAAACGGGTGACCCCGCCTTCCTCTGACGTCACGTGGCATCAGAAGGGGGTGGGGGTCACCCGTTTACCAACTTCCGAACCGCCCACTGTATATATACATCGGCACTTTAAAGATGGATATCTCAGTAACGGCAGAAATTGCTGCCATAACTGAGATATCCATCTCTTCAGTGGGCGGTTCGGTTTACGATAATGGTGGTCTCTGCGGCGGATGCGCCGCAAGATCACCGTTATCGGCGACGCCCTCCCTCCCGTCGCTCTCCTGCGCCCTCCGCCGCATACCGAACCTGTCGGTAGCGGCGGAGGCGATCGGGTCCTTCTCCTTCCGTGGTATGGATACGAGTGAGGGCAAGATGGCTCCCACCCGTCTCCATACCATAGCAGGCCCGAAGCGACGTCAACACGTCACTTCCGCCCATACGTCTTAAAGGGACTTTTTTTTTTTTGTCATTTTTTCAAACGAGAATTTTTTTTTTATTTGCATTTAAGTCCAAATTTGAGATCTGAGTTATTTTGACCCCAGATCTCATATTTAAGAGGACCTGTCATGGTTTTTTCCATTACAAGGGATGTTTACATTCCTTGTAATAGGAATAAAAGTGACACAATTTAAAAAAAAAAAAAAAAAAAAGTTTTAAAATCAATAAAATAAAGTAAAAAAAAAAAAAAAAAATTAAAGCGCCCCAGCCTGACGAGCTCACGCGCAGAAGCGAACGCGTACGTCAGCAGCGCCCGCATATGAAAATGGTGGTAACGTCACGATCGCTAGAGCTGGAGCAAAAATTCTAGCCCTAAACCTCCTCTATAACTCAAGACATGCAACCTGTAGAATTTTTTTAACGTCGCCTATGGAGATTTTTCTTGTCTCTCTGCAGAGGTCTAATATGTCCTCCCGGATGAGTCAGAGTTAGGCCTTGTTCACAAGTGCCGCAGTCTCTACATTTTTTTTTTTAGAAAGCAGCCACAGAGTAGAAAAGCCTGTCCCCTGCCTGTATGCTATAGAGAAGGACCCTTGTTCTGTGTGTGGAAGCAGTGGTGCCTCTGCAGAGGTCTAATATGTCCCCGGTGTTAGACCTTGTTCACAACTGCAGCAGTGTCTAATAGTTCATTTTTTTTTAGAAAGCAGCCACAGCCTGAGTAGAAAAGCCTGTCCCCTGCCTGTATGCTAAAGAGAAGGACCCTTGTTCTGTGTGTGGAAGCAGTGGTTCCTCTGCAGAGGTCTGACACGCCCCCCTGCTGAGTCAGAGTCGGGTTTCTTCATACAGAAGAGATCATGACCTTTACTAATTGCAGAGCTACATGTGTAATTCAGTAGGGGACCCATGCTCTGTGTGGAAGCAGCGGTCAGTCTGCAGAGGCCTGGCACGCCCCCTGCTGAGTCAGAGCCGGATTCCTTCAGTCAGCAGAGAGCATGGGCTTTACTGATTGCAGAGCTGTTGTCTGATTCACTTAAGGACCCTTGCTCTGTGTGGAAGCAGTGGTCCCTCTGCAAAGGTCTAATATGTCCTCTGGATGAGTCAGAGTTGGGCCTTGTTCACAACTACAGCAGTCTCTACTGCCCCTTTGAATAGTGACCCACAGTGGGTCGCTTTTCAGAGGGTGGTAGGGCAGCGGCTCCCAGGCATTTTGAAGGCGATGCTGCACCGATCGGTGTTGGGGTGTGACCCCATTGACTTGCATGGATTTCGTATTGGCGAGGGCACTGCCCCTTGAATGTGACATGGATTATGGTTTTTGCTGCATCATGTGTAAGACCTCAAGTGGCTGCACGTAATCTTTTAGGTGGGTGGTCGGGGAGATAAAACTGTGGCTCAACCACCAGTTTTTACTGCTCCCCCCTGGCTGCCCAATGATAATGAGGTCTTAGAGCTCTCCAATCAGCAGAGAGCAGGCGCTTCGCCTCAGTTAAATCCTTTCAGGTCTATCATAGAGAGAAGACGGATTTCCTTGTCACCTCCTGTGACGGTGTCATCGGTAAAATGTCTTACGTCACTTTCTGTCTCGGTGACAGCCGGACTCAGTGACTCCACCCCATAGGGACACAGAGAGCAATACAAACCCCGACAGGGATTCTTCATTCCAGTATTGGTGGAGATCCGGGTTCTCCAAGCTTTCTAAAGAAAAGGCCCGGGTACAACCCTTCAGACTTCAGGGGGGCCGGACTGTGCCCAGAGGGAGTAAACAATGGCCGATTTTTGGTATTAGGGAGAGAAATAATTGGTGTCAGTAGTGCAAAAGTGCCCAATTGTTTTTGTCAGTGGAAGGAAATAGTGCCCCATCATTGGTGTCAGTGGGAGGAATAGTGCCCCATCATTGGTGTCAGTGGAAGGAATAGTGCCCCATCATTGGTGTCAGTGGAGGGAATAGTGCCCCATCATTGGTGTCAGTGGAGGGAATAGTGCCCCATCATTGGTGTCAGTGGAAGGAATAGTGCCCCATCATTGGTGTCAGTGGGAGGAATAGTGCCCCATCATTAGTGTCAGTGGGAGGAATAGAGCCCCATCATTGGTGTCAGTGGGAGGAATAGTGCCCCATCATTGGTGTCAGTGGGAGGAATAGTGCCCCATCATTGGTGTCAGTGGGAGGAATAGTGCCCCATCATTGGTGTCAGTGGGAGGAATAGTGCCCCATCATTGGTGTCAGTGGGAGGAATAGTGCCCCATCATTGGTGTCAGTGGAAGGAATAGTGCCCCATCATTGGTGTCAGTGGGAGGAATAGTGCCCCATCATTGGTGTCAGTGGGAGGAATAGTGTCCCACCCATCATTGGAGCACAGGTGTGTCAGGAGGAGGCTGTCTGTCTGGAGGTGCTGCAGATCCGTGTGAGAGGGGAGTGGTGAGGAAAACCTCTCCCAGCTCTCCTGGCCCCTTTCTGGGGAAGCCATGGAGGCCAGCAGGGCCTCTCCTGCTGGAAGCTCCCAGCCATCTCCTGGGCCATCAGGTGATATGCCTTCCTCTGTACAAACCATGGCTTGTGATCTTTCTGCCCCTGGTAAGGATGAAGGCTCAGAGGCAATTCAGGAGCGAGTGGTGGCCGGGATTAAAGCCCTGAATAGAGAAAGAGACAAGCTCTATAAACTGAGAGCGGAGCTGAAGCGCCTGAGAAGGCAGCGTGAGGGCTTGCATAGCCAGAAACGAGGGTCCATGGATCCGGAGATCCAACTGGCCAAGGTCCGGGTTGAGCATCAGGAGACCATTGTGTCCATCATGGAAGGAAGAGATGGGCCATTTAAGGAAAAGTTTTACAATGAAAAAAGGTTTGCGAGGATGACAAAGATGGAGGTGGAGGAGGAGACCCCCAGTCCTGACCCCCTGCCCCCTCAGGTAGAGGTAAGCAGCCCCATGCCTTCCCAGGACTCAGGAGGCATGCTCAGGGCCATCCGGGTAATGGAGTCTCCTGTGCGGGGGGATCAGCTGGTGTTTGGTGATGAGGACATAACAGACAATGTGCCTGATAATGTCAAGCCCCAAGCAGGGGATGAATCTGTTTTTGTGTCATCTAACACCATGAGCAATGTTGAAAGTGTGCCCAGTGACAATCAAGTTTCTAATGCTATGTGTAGCAATGTTGTACCTTCTGATGCTGCAGCGCAGCAAGAGCTGCATTTAAAAAATGACATTTCTGAAAAGGAACTACCGGTGTCAGCAGAGCCTATTAACTCTCCTTTGGCTGAGTCTAAAGATGTTTGCCCCACAGCTGCTGGAGACTCTACAGTGCAGCATCAGGACACAGCTGGTATTGCAGCAACTGTGACTATTCCTGATGGGAAATTGAACGTGTGTGTGACTGATAGCAATTGTACAAGTGTGATGGACAATCGTCCCAGCTCAGTCCAAGCAAATAATAATAATGTACAGACTACTGTAACTTCAGTGTGGGGCCTTGGCCCTGATAAACCCACGTTTGCTCAGGTGGTACGCTCTGCTCCTGGTGGCTCCGCCCCCAAGCGGGGTTTCCCCCTGCAGCCTACCACTTTGGGCACCCCGGGATCTGGTCTTGGGTCTCTGGCTTCTGCTGGGGGTCCGAGAAGAAATGTGGTAATTCTCAAATGGGAAGGTGGTGCGATCCCTCCAGCACGGCGTGCAGTGGTGGATTTGATTTTGGAGATGGGTTTTGGGGCAAATGACCTGTATGCCTTTATACATGTAGCTGGGACACGGGATTATACCATTAGTTTCACCAGGCCAGAGGGTCTTGACCTGTTCTGGGAGCGATATGAGGCTCGGTGCAGGTCAAGACCTGAATGGGAAGGTCTGGCCCCAGTTGCGGTTTCGCAAAGGTCAACGGTGAAAAAGATAACCATCATACTCACCAATGAGAGTGTTCCTGCTCGGGACCTAGAGGTCTGGTTAAGGAACTATGGTGAGGTTTTGACTAAGCCCAGCAAAATCCTTGATGAACGTAACATCTGGACTGGGGGTTGGTCGGTTACAGTCAGGTTGGCCAGGGATGGGAATGTTGTCCGTCACCTGCCCTCCTCAGCTTTTATAGGGAGGGATAGGATGACTATTTTCTACCCTGGTCAGCCGAAGCTGTGTCACCGCTGTGGAGAAAAGGGGCATTTGAGCTCTTCCTGTTCAGCCTTGATATGTTCAGTGTGTCGGGGTCAGGGTCATATGGCCAAGGACTGCACCGAGATGATCAGGTGCAACCTGTGCCTGCGCCTTGGCCACCCCTACAGCAGATGTCCTGAAGCCTGGCACAATATGGAGAAGGAGGTACTAGATGACTTGTCAAGGCTGGACAGGATGGAGGGTGATGCCCCTGGTGTACCATCCTCCTCTGCGGTGACTGACTCCCCTGGTCCTGCTCAGGATCCCTCTCCAGTTCCTGTGGCCACCCCTCCTGTGTCTGTAAGTATTCCTTCTGTATCTGTCTCTGTGTCCCCCCAGCCTACTGTATCCCCTCCTCTTGTGTCAGAACCTTCCAAGTCTGTGCCCCCCGAGTCAGTTACCCCCCAGGAGTCTACCCCTCCTAAGTCAGATTCAAAGGGAGTAACCCCCCCACCAGGAGTGGTAGTGGGTTTTAAAAAGGTCGCTTCTGCCTCTCTAAAGGAGTCTTCTGTAAGGACTTCAAAGAAAAAAACAGGAGATAACGGCATCTCTGAAGCTGACCTGCAGTACCTGGAGGAGAGAAGGAAGGTTGGGAAGCGGAAGAAGCAGGTGGTGAGGACGGAACAGGCTCCAGTGCCTGTCTCCAACCGTTATAGGTCCTCTAAGTGGGAGATTTCCTCATCTGGAGCTTCTTCGGAGCGAAGTTCTGATTCTGAGATGGAGTTTGAGGCGGCCTCAAGAAAGAGAGAGGCTTCTGGTGATGAGCAGCAGAGGGGAGCTAAGAAGCAATCCACCCAATAACCCAAATGGCGGTTCCCCCTCCGTTAAAAGTGGTGACAATAAATGTCGCCAGCATTAAGTCAGTAAGAGCTCGTTCTATGGCCTTCTTTTTGTTCAGCCAATTAGATGCTGAAATTTTATTTTTGCAAGAGACTAGGCTCACCTCCTTGGCAGATATTCATATGGCCAAGAGAGAGTGGAGGTATGGTCCATCTTACTGGTCTCTTGCGGCCGAGCCTTACGGCGGTGTGGCGGTGTTGTTTAAAACCGGCATGGTAACTGTCCGGCGGGTTATTGAGGTGGAGATTGGGAGATGTATGGTCTTAGACGTCCTTGTGGGAGGGCAGGACCTGCGCCTAATTAATGTCTATGGGCCGCACACAAAGTGGGACAGGAAATGCCTTTTTACAAGGATCAAGCCATTTCTTTTTACATCCCGGCAAGTGGTCTTTGGAGGTGACTTTAATACAGTAACTAGGCCCAAGGACAGGAAGGACTTCAAGGACAGGCTGGGATATGATAGCGTTTTTTTAAATAGTATGGTTAGGGATGCTGGTCTTGTGGATGTGCACATTAAGCACCTCCCGGATGACACTGGGTTCACCTTTCATCGAGGTAATAGTCAGAGTAGAATAGATAGGTTTTTTTTGAAGGAGACCTCTGCTTTCTCACCCCCAGTGGTGCAGGCAGTAGAGTTCTCTGATCACTGTATGCTATCTGTGGTCCTGAATGCTTCAGACGCCCCTCAGAGGGGTAAGGGCATCTGGAGATTGAATTCGACTCTACTCAAGGAAGAACATGTTAGACAATCCTTTGAGGAATTCTTTCAGGCACAGGTGACCATCCTGGACTTTTCTAGCAGCAAGGCTGAGTGGTGGGAGCTGACCAAAAAGAGGATCGCTGGATTCTTCAGGGGCCTAGCCAATAGAAAACAGTTTAATAAATACATGACCTACCAACGTTTACGGAGGAAGCTGGATATTCTTGTCTCGAGAGGTGGAGATCCTGGGGAAATCTCCGAAGTGAAACTCCTTCTCAGGAAGTGTCAATATGACCGGCATGCCTCTTTGGTTCTGGAGAGGGACTATGGGAAGTACCACTCGCCTGACCCTTACCAGAACTGCAAACAAGGTGTAGCAGTTAAAACGGTCGTTGGCCTTAAAGACAGTACAGGTTCCTTGACAAAGTCCAGGTCAGGGATTCTGGAGGTCGTGAGGTCCTTTTATGCTGACCTTCTTGGGAGGAAAGAGCTTGACCGTGACAAGATGGAAGGCTTTTTGGACTCTACTCCAGGTCTAAATGATGAAGATGTCCCATTGATGAATTTGACAGAGGAGATCACAGTTGAAGAGGTGATGAGGGCAATTGAACAACTTGCCATCAAAAAGTCACCTGGACCGGATGGCTTGACGGCTGAGTTTTACAAAGCCTTTAAGTCTATTCTGGCCCCATATTTGGTAGAGGTTTTTAACAGTTGCCTTGCTGAGGGGGTACTTCCCCCTTCCATGAGGCACTCGGCTGTGATTCTTCTTTCAAAGGGTAAAGATCCTTCGATGATTGAGAATTGGCGCCCCATCAGCCTTCTTAATGTCGATAGAAAGATACTGGCAAAGATATTTTTCTGGCGCCTATCGTCAGTAGCAGAGTCTTTGCTTTCTCGCCATCAGCACTGTTCGGTCCAGGGTAGGTGCACCTTCACAGCGGTTTTAGCTGTCCGGGAGGCCTTGGAGCGGTGCAGGGCTGCAGGCTGGGGAAAGTATTTGCTGACATTAGATCAGGCAAAGGCTTTTGATCGTGTCAACCATGAGTACCTGTGGTTGCTCCTTAGTAAGTACGGTCTGCCGGGTGGTTTTGTCGATTGGTTAAAAGTCTTGTATAAGGGGGCAGAAAGCTTTCCTCTTGTTAATGGTTGGGTTGGGCAGTCCTTTGAGGTTGGCTCCGGAGTCCCCTGCTCTATGTGTTTGCAATCGACCCTTTCATCAGGAGGCTAGAGAGCGGCATGTTGTGTGGGGTACCAGTGGGTCTCCCGGGTGAGCCGCCTTTGAGGGTTGTTGCCTATGCGGACGATGTGTCAGTGATTGTCACCGGGGCGGATGAAGCAGAGGAGGTGGTCTCTCTGACATCACGGTATTCTGAAGCATCAGGCTCCAAGATCAATCAGGAAAAGAGTGAAGTCTTCTGGATGGGAAAGGAAGGTGAGGGTTTTGATCTCCCGGACACCTTTCCAGTGCCCCAGGAAAGAATTAAGATTCTAGGCATTGAATTTGGACCCGGCGATTATGGCCTCAAAAACTGGGAAGGCAGACTGGAAATTGCCAATACTAAGGTGGTCAGCTGGAAGAAATGGAAGTTATCTATGAGGGAAAGGGTTGATCTGATTAAGACTTACCTGATTCCGATCTTTTTGTATGTCAGCTTTGTCTGCATCTTGCCAGTGTCTCTCTATGCTAGGGTCAGTAGTGTGTTCTTCCAGATGTTGTGGGGGAACAGACTGAACCCCATCAAGAGGAATGTCACCTATCTATCCAGGAGGGAGGGTGGCTTAGGTATGGTCAACCCAGTTCTTTTCTTTTCACTGCTTTTTCTCAAGTTTAATATTGGTAATATGCTTGCAGTGGAACCTCCTGGATGGGCAGGCATTTTTAGATCTTGGTTTAGGCCTTTTCTGCGACTTTGGGAAGAAGGTGGCCAAGTGAAGAATCTCAGGGGTCATCGTGGTCAGCTACCAGCCTATGTCGCTCCGTGCCTGAAGTTATTACGGCAGTGGCGATTGTCGGCTGAAGATCTCAGATCGGTTCCGAGGAAAGTCCTTATGAGTCGAGTCTTGAGCGAAGTCTTTCATGACCCACTGGCCTTAAGGGATTGCCCAGGCCCAGTTTTGAGGGCAGGGTTAAGACTTATTAATTTGGACAGAGTACCTCCTAAATTCAGGGATCTGGCCTGGATGTGCTTCCATGGGAGGCTCTATGTTAGGGGCAATTTGAAATTCCGCAGTGGGGTGGATCGTAGCTGTCCTCGGGAGGAGTGTGCAGGTGAGGAGGAGACTATGGACCATTTTCTGCTTCATTGCCCTTTTAACATAGAGGTGTACAAACAGGTGGGGCGGGCCCTCGGTGTTCCTTTCCTCTCCAGGCTGGGTTATGCTGAGTGGGTGTACGGAGCATTCAATACTGGTGGGGTTTTTTGTTTAGATACACTTTTTCTAGTTAGCATAGTAGTCCGTTATTTCACTTGGAACGCACGGTGTCAGGTCAGCATTCGGCGTAAAATCCTTCCTGTTCAGGTGGTGGTGTATGACATTCTGCATGAGGTGGAGAAGATTCGGGTACTTGAGAGAGACAAGCGGAGTCAGGGGGCTTGGTTGAAGGCGTGGAGGGGTTTCAAGCCTCCCTGACTGCCAGGAGTCTCTTTCCCGGGTGTGGCTGCCTGTCTCTTATCACCCTAGATTATTATTTTTTGGATTAATTTTTGATAAATGGCTGCGTACATAGGTGATGGGTTGTGCCTCTTAGGCCCTCTCTGCTGCTTTATGTAAATAGTTTTGGTAACGGATTATGTATATATTGTATATATTCTGAACATGGATGTGTATTCCTTGGATTTATGTTGAAGTTTTGTACTATGGTTTTGTTTTTTACTTTTGTATAAAATTGGTTGCTTGATTCTTTTAATAAAAGATCAATAGTGTCCCATTATTGGTGTCAGTGAGGGGAATAGTGCCCCATCATTGGTGTCAGTGGAGGGAATAGTGCCCCATCATTGGTGTCAGTGGAAGGAATAGTGCCCCATCATTGGTGTCAGTGGGAGGAATAGTGCCTCATCATTGGTGTCAGTGGGAGGAATAGTGCCTCATCATTGGTGTCAGTGGGAGGAATAGTGCCCCATCATTGGTGTCAGTGGGAGGAATAGTGCCTCATCATTGGTGTCAGTGGGAGGAATAGTGCCCCATCATAGGTGTCAGTGGGAAGAATAGTGCCCCATCATTGGTGTCAGTGGGAAGAATAGTGCCTCAAGGGTTGGATAAAGGCAAGCAAAGGACCGCAGCTTGGAGATCACGGTTCTAGAAGGACCAGAGCAACGTCATGACGTCACTTTTGGTCTAGGGCGGAAGTAAACAATTTTTTATTGAAGCATAAGATTAATTTTTCTTTTTTTTTTGCTTAGAAATTTGGTGTCTTATTGATCCCAGATTTCCCCACAGAGAGGACCCCCCCCCCCCCCTTATTTCTATTACAAGGGATGTTTACGTTCCTTGTGATCGGAATAAAAAAGATCAAAAAATGAATACATTAAAGTGCATGCGCACAGAAGCGAACACATACGTAGGTCACGCCCACATATGTAAACGGCGTTCGCACCGCACAATGTGAGGTATCGCCGCGAACGTTACAGCGAGAGCAAAAATTCCAGCACTAGACCTCCTCTGTAACTCTAAACAGGTAACTTGTAAACATTTTTAAAACATCGCCTATAGAGATTTTTAAGAATCGTAGTTTGTCGCCATTCCACAAGTGTGCGCAATTTAAAGAGTGACAAGTCATGTATCTATTTACTCGGCGTAACATCATTTTATTATACTTTACCAAAGAAATTGGTAAATTTCTTTTCTTTTTTTTTTTTTCTTTTTTTTTTTTTTGCATTAAATTTCATTAAAGTGTATGGTTTCCAAAAATATTACATTTAAAAAACCGCTGCGCAAATACCGTGTGACATAAAAAATTGGGCCTGTGCTAATATATATATATATATATATATATATATATATATATATATATATATATATATATATATATATATATATATATATATATATATAATATTTGGGGTTCTTAGCAATTTTCTAACAAAAAATTGTGTTTTTTTTTACGAAGAAGAAAAGATGTCAGATTAAGGTTTTTGTTTGAACCAGAACGAATGTCCCTGTCTCTGAACCCGTGTTGTCTTTCTATGGTGACCGTTGCAGCACACATTATGCAGGCATGGTCTGCTCTTGTCAAGGGGCTGAAGAAGATCAGCAGCACTAAGCTGTAACAAAGTATAAACATTTTTTTTTAATTATTATTTTAATTATTTAATTATTTTATTTTATTATTTCATTTAATTATTTAATTTAATTAATTAATTTAATTATTTTATTGTATTATTTTATTTTATTATTGTAATGATTTCATTGTTTTAATTATTTAATTATTTCATTGAAATATTATTTTTTTTTATTATTTTAAATATTTAATTATAAAACTTTTTTTTTTTAAAGTGACATTTTGTTTTTATATATAATTTTGATACTACACAGTGCATTAACAGACTACACATCATCCTCTTAGGGTTTTGTTAAACTCGCCAAGTCTTCCTATACCTTTTTTTTTTTTTTCTTAATTTGCCAAGCGTTGTCCCTTTACCTAAATTATTTAATTTTTTAAATTTTATTTAATGATTTAATTTTTTTAAATTATTTAATTATTTCATTGAATTATTTTAACTATTTTTAAAATTATTTTAAATATTTAATTCTTAAACTTTAAAAAAAAAAAAAAAAATACAATCCTGTTAGGGTTTTGTTAAACTCACCAAGTCTTCCTATACCTTTTTTTTTTTTTTTCCTTAATTTGCCAAGCATTGTCCCTTAACCTAAATGATTAAATTTTTTTAATTTTATTTAATGATTTAATTTTTTTAAATTATTTAATTATTTCATTGAATTATTTTAACTATTTTTAAAATTATTTTAAATATTTAATTCTTAAACTTAAAAAAAAAAAAAAAAATACAATCCTGTTAGGGTTTTGTTAAACTCACCAATTCTTTCTATACTTTTTTTTTTTCTTAATTTGCCAAGCGTTGTCCTTTACCAAGGGGTTCTAGATTTTTTTTAATGATTTAATTAGTTCATTTAATTATTTTAATTATTTTTTTAAATTATTTTAAATATTTAATTATTAAACTTTTTTTTTTTAAATGAAATTTTTAATTTTTTTTATATTTTTGATACTGCACAGTGCATTAACAGACTATACATCATCCTGTTAGGGTTTTGTTAAACTCATCAATTCTTCCTATACCTTTTTTTTTTTTTTTTTTTTAATTCTTAATTTGCCAAGCGTTGTCCTTTAACAAGCGGTTCTAGAATTTTCAAAATTATTTAATTAGTTAACTTAATTATTTTATTTAAAATTATTAAAAAAATTAAAAATGATTAAACTTTTTTTTTAAAATGCCATTTTATAATTTTATATATATATATATATATATATATATATATATATATATATATATATATATATATATATATATATATATATATATATATATATATATATATATATATATAAAATTATAAAATGGCATTTTGAATATGAGACTACACTAGTGCATTAACACACTACACATCAGCCTCCTATGGTTTTGTTAAACTTGCCAATTCTTCCTATACTTTTTTTTCTTCTTAATTTACTGAGCATTGTCCTTTAACAAGCGGTTCTAGAATTTCTTAATTTTTTTAATGATTAAATTATTTCATTTCATTATTTTAATTATTTTTTAAATTATTTTAAATATTTAATTATTAAACTTTTTTTTTTTTTTAATAATTTTTTATTTTTTTAGATTTTTGATACTACACGGTACATTAACAGACTACACATCATCCTGTTAGGGTTTTGTTAAACTCGTCAATTCTTCCTATACCTTTTTTTTTTTTTTCTTCATTTGCCGAGCGTTGTCCTTTAACAAGCGGTTCTATCAGTTAGTAATTAATCATGTTTTTCTACACACGGCACCCAGCTACAGCTATGGATTAAGACAGAAAATCAGTCTGACATAAGTGAAAACTACCCAACCTTGAATTTTTCAATTATTGAGAACACGAATCATGAAGTCCATTAGTTATTAGGAGGAACGCAGGTTCAACCGACTGGTCGCGCCTAATCGATACACAGCGCTGCAAAACAGTGGAAACTGAACTGAAAGTTTGCTAAGTTGGGCGAGGAGAACGCAAACGCCGCAGGTACATCTGTTAGAGAGTGAAAAGGGGAAATTTAAAAAGGAATGTCAAAATGTCATTTGCATAACCAGCAAACCCCCCTCCCCCACCACCACCAATTTATGTCTGATATAGAAGACGAGGCGACGCAAAGAAAAGAACCCGAAATGGCATGCAAGGAAATCGGTAATTTTCCGAGTGATCCCTGCAGAGTCAATTAAAATAACCCCGGATTTCACGTAATGGCCGAAAAGGTCAATTTAACTCTCCGCAACGACTCTTAAGACCGCGTATTGGTCTTTTAGGGCGGGCAACGCTCATTAATTTTATATGTCCTCGCGCTGGATCAATACAGTTATAAAAAAAAGGAAGCGGAATTTACCTCTACATTTCATTAAATGAGACACATCGCATTTCAATTCTGTGTGATCTATATATATATATATATATATATATATATATATATATATATACACCCGTACAGCCAGATCTTTTCTATGTGTACCTCTCAGCTTTTCAGTAAAATCTATAAATCAAGCTAACATACAAGCAAAACAAAAATTATTTAAGAAATTTAAAAAAAAAATGTAATAATATATATATATATATATATATATATATATATATATATATATATATATATATATATATATATATATATATATATATATATATATATAATAAATAAAAAATATATATATATATATAAAAATAATAATAATAATAATATAGTAATATATAATATATATAATATAATATATATAATATGTAATATACAGTTGTTCTCATAAGTTTTCACAGACTATGAATGATAACACAAAAACTTTTCTTTCACTCATGGTTAGTGTTTGGCTGAAGCCATTTATTATCAATCAACTGTGTTTACTCTTTTTAAATCATAAATCACAACAGGAACTACCCAAATGACCCTGATCAAAAGTTTACATACCGCAGTTCTTAATACCGTGTATGGCCCCCTTTAACATCAATAACAGCTTGAAGTCTTGTGTGGTATTTTTAGATGAGGCTCTTTATCTTCTCAGATGGTAAAGCTGCCCATTCCTCTTGGCAAAAAGTCCTCCAGTTCCTGTAAATTCTTCATGTCTTGCATGAACTGCACGTTTTGAGATCTCCCGAGAGGGGCTCAATAATATTGAGGTCAGGAGACTGAGATGACCACTCCAGAACCTTCACTTTATTCTGCTGTAGCCAATGAGAGGTCAACTTGGCCTTGAGTTTTGGATCATTTTCATCTTGGAATGTCCAAGTACATTACATGTGCAGCTTCCTGGCTGATGAATACAAATATTCCTCCAGTATTTTTTGATAATATACTGCATTCATCTTGCCATCAATTTTGACCAAATTTCCTGTGCCTTTGTAGCTCACATATCCCCAAAACGTCAGCGATCCACCTCCGTGTTTCACAGTAGGAATGGTGGACCTTTCATAATAGGCCTTGTTGACTCCTCTCCAAATGAAGCGTTTATGGTTGTGGCCAAAAAGATACATTTTGGTCTCATCACTTCAAATGACTTTGTGCCAGAAGGTTTGAGGCTTGTCTCTGTGCTGTTTAGCGTATTGTAAGCTGTAAGATACTTTGTGGCATTTGTGTAGTAATGGCTTTCTTCTGGTGACTCGACCATGCAGCCAATCTTTCTTCAAGTGCCTCCTTATTGTGCATCAACAGCCACACCACATGTTTTCAGAGAGTCCTGTATTTCACCTGAAGTTATTTGTGGGGTCTTCTTTGCATCCAGAACAATTTTCCTGGCAGTTGTGGCTGAAATTTTAGTTGGTCTACCTGACCGTGGTTTGATTTCAACAGAACCCCTTATTTTCCACTTCTTGATTAGAGTTTGAACACTGCTGATTGGCATTCTCAATTCCTTGGATATCTTTTTATATCCCTTTCCTGTTTTATACAGTTCAACTACCTTTTCCCGCAGATCCTTTGACAATTCTTTTGATTTCCCCATGACTCAGAATCCAGAAACGTCAGTGCAACACTGGATGAAAGATGCAAGGGTCTGTCAGGAGTCCAGAAACTCATTGACCTTTTGTACACACACACTAATTACAAGCGAACAGATCACAGATGAGGATGGTTACCTTTAATAGCCATTTAAATCCCTTTGTGTCAACTTGTGTGCATGTTATCAGGCCAAGAGCACCAGGGTATGTAAACTTTTGAGCATATCTATCTATCTATCTATCTATCTATCTATCTATCTATCTATCTATCTATCTATCTATCTATCTATCTATCTATCTATATATATATATATATATATATATATATATATATATATATATATATATATATATATGGCTGAGGCCATGAGTAAGGACTAACGTCCGAAACACGTAGGATGTTTTACAGCTTTGTACATGTATTTATTAAAGAAATACCATTTTGGATGTCATCCTGAGTGCCAACCATCCCTTTCTTTAAAATATAACAGATAATGTTACGCCGAGTAAATAGATACCTAACATGTCATGCTTTCAAACTGGGTACGTCCGTGGATCGGCGCCAAACTACGGTACTTAAAAAGCTCAATAGGCAACGCTTTAAAAGCCTTAACCAGTTTAGAGGAGGTCTGGCATTAGAATTATTGCTCTCACTCTGTCATTCGGGGTGATACCTCACATCAGGGTTTATTTTATTATTTATTTTATTTAAATGTATTTTTTAACACTGTACCTTTAAATTTTTTTAATTTATTTTTTTATTTTATTATTTATTTTATTTAAATGTATTTTTTAACACTGTACCTTTAAATTTTTTTTATTTTATTTTTTATTTTATTATTTATTTTATTTAAATGTATTTTTTAACACTGTACCTTTACATTTTTTTTATTTTTTTTTATTTTATTATTTATTTTATTTAAATGTATTTTTTTAACACTGTACCTTTAATTTTTTTCTATCAACTTTACTGCTATGACAAGGGATGAACAACATCCATGCCAAAAACAGCCATGGTAGCGGGCAATGAGAATTCTTCTCCCCTGGTTGCTAGGGGCAGGTCCAGTCCCTTGGCAGTGGCCACAGCCAAGGAAAGTCCTCTTCCTGCTCCCCTTTCCTCATGCTGTCCGTGAAGCCAGGAAGGTATCAACAAGCTGAGCAACAAGGGAGTAACGCTCTGCTGGGTGGCTTAAAGGGGCCGCTGGCCCAATGGTTGCTATACGTGGGTTACTGCAACTCACAAATTATTATTTACTCTCCGTTTTAATGTGGGGACCCTCTAAGGTCTTTTTGTGAGTTGGAGTTGCCGAAAAGTTGGCCCAAACCTGTTCCTTGGCTGGGTTTCGGCTACCGATATCACCCTGTGTTCTCATTTCAGGTATATCAAATTGGTTTTAACATCTGAAGGGGTTCCGAAAACCTCTTTTTGTTGTAAATTTGCAATTTTTAGGCTTTTATGCGGTCTTTCTTTTTTTTTTTTTATCAGTATTCAAGATTGCCCTCCATAAACACATTAGCCATTAGCTGATGTGGCGCTCAGCTGGCTGCGCTGCATTAAGCAGAAAATATTTTAGTTAGAAGGCTGAACGAAATACCAATGAACAGGCTATATGTGACCTATAGCGGGATATGATCCGCTCACTGAACGATGCCTCCGTCCATTAAGAACTTAGATTTGTTGCTTCCAATGCTCTGCTTGTAAATTATTAGGCCATAAGGCGAAGCCGACAAACAAGTTCTCAAACGCAAATGTGACTGAGGCAAAAAAACGCTTTGAGATTTTTTTTGTACTTGCGGTAATAACATTTTACAGAAACTGAAAAGAGCAGCAGGCACAGCAGATAATTAAAGGTTAGGGGTGCGAGGCAGTAAGGCTAAACCTCAAAAGATACTTTAAAGCCCAACTACCTGCCACACTTACCTCTCTTCGGATACCCAGTGATGGTTGATGGCACCATGGCTAATCCAGAGGCTGTTCTCCTGGCTGCCAAGGCTGAAAATTGTGAAGTGACATGTGGCTTAGCCCCATGCTGCTAGAAGGCTTACTTGTACCTTGTGTTCAGCGCCTTTTGTGCCTTCAGCTTCTATCTCCTCCATGCCTCCTGCATCACATTAGAAACATGGAGGAACCCTTGAAATAACTTTCCCGTCTCAGGGAACCCCTGTTAATGATTACAACATTTATAGTACATTAGCATTATGGTCATTGGGAAGAATGATCCTTACATTGGTGGTACGCGAGAAGAATGCTCCTTACCATGGTGATCAGTTGGAAGAATTCTCCTTACATTGGTGATCTGTGGAAAGAATGGTCCTTATTCTGGTGGTCAATAAGAAGAATGCCCCCCTTACAGATATCCAAAAAGCTTATCATAAGCTTTTTAAAATGGAGGAAGGAAAGAATGCTCCTTACATTGGTGATCAGTGGGAAGAATGCTCCTTACATTGGAGGCCTGTGAAAAGAATGATCCTTATACTGGTGGTCAATTGGAAGAATGCTCCTTACATTACTGGCCAGTGGGAAGAATGCTCCTTACATTGGTGGCCAATTTGAAGAATGTTCCTTACATTGGTGGCCAATGAGAAGAATGCTCCTTACATTGGTGGTCAGTGGAAATAATGCTCCTTACATTGGAGGTCAGTTGGAAGAATGCCCCTTACATTGGTGGCCTGTGGAAAGAATGATCCTTATACTGGTGGTCAGTGAGAAGAATGCTCCTTACATTGGTGATCATTTTGAAGAATGTTCCTTACATTGGTGATCAGTGGGAAGAATTCTCATTACATTGGTGGTGAGCGAGAAGAATGCTCCTTACATTTGTGGCCTGTGGAAAGAATGATCCTTATACTGGTGGTCAATAAGAAGAATGCTCCCCCTACAGATAGCCAAAAATCTTATCATAAGCTTTTTAAAATGGAGGAATGAAAGAACTCTCCTTATATTGGTGGCCAATGAGAAGAATGCTCCTTATATTGGCGGTCTGTGGAAAGAATGTCCCTTACATTGGTGGCCTGTGGAAAGAATGATCCTTATACTGGTGGTCAATAAGAAGAATGCTCCTTACATTACTGGTCAGTGGAAAGAATGCTCCTTACATTGATGGTCAGTGGGAAGAATGTTCCTTACATTGATGGTCAGTGAGAAGAATGCTCCTTACATTGGTGGTCAGTGAGAAGAATGTTCCTTACATTGGTGATCAGTGGGAAGAATTCTCGTTACATTGGTGGTCAGCGATAAGAATGCTCCTTACATTCTCCTTACAGAAATGGACAGCCAATAACCGACAAGTCTGACAGGGCACATGTACACTGATAATCAGGCCACTGATCATCGGTGCAGCCCCAACAGTTCCAATCAGTGCCTATTAGTCCAGCCTATCAGTGCCCAGTGTTGCATGACCGTCCAATTATCATTTAAACTGTGAGAGTGCTGAAAGCTGAAAATTGGCCTGGGCAGGAAGGGGGTAAAAGTGCCTGGTATGGAAGTGGTTAAGTTCATTGGCTAATCTTGATATTGTTGTATGTGGATTGCTAAACCCAACTTTGAACAAACACTTTTCTTTCTTCTTTTCCATCTGACCATTCTTGACGTGATAATCACGCCTTGCCAAATTGGATATTGAACCATCAAACAATCAAACCCAAGCAAGCTTCAGAGCAATTAAAGATCTCTCCAATCCTTCCCAGGCTTCCTTTTGTTGACGGGAGTTGGACATCCTCCGTAATTAGGAGCCCAGTTATTTAGAAAACTTTCAGGCGACGGAATGTTTTGTATCTCCAGAGGCGTCCCTCTATAATTTCCTGGTAATGATATAATTACCGTCGCCCCTCTTTCATTGTGATTTGCTCATTGTGTGGCTCGTATGTTGGAAATCTCGGCGGGTTGGGTTTTTTGCTGAGCTCGCCCCGCGCCCTTTACGCGGTGCTGGAAGCTCAGGAGCTTGGACTTACAATGAGCAAATCATAAAAGAGTTACAAGAACTGGATCCAAAATAAACAGATGTTGAACTGGTTGAACTTCGGCATTTTGACTTTTTCGGAAAGGCTGGGCTGGAGTCCTAACGCTTTATAATGTTAAGAATAGTTTTCTGCCACGTCTGCATAAATAGTGCAGGACTAACATGGTCTACTAAGTCCAATCAGGCCAAATGTGAGAGCCATACTGGTCCTGTAGTGCTGTCACATGACCATCAGGCCCAGATCTAGAGGGTGATGGGGTGGGCTGTACCAAATTTTAATTGTGCCCCCCTTCATCCTAGGTCTCTTAGAGTTCATCCACTGATCCATGAGCCAGTCTAATAGGGACATTTGTTCTAGGGGGGGTTTATGTAGGTACTCTGATAGGGGCAATAGATGTTGGGGGACACTCTGATAGGGACACTGATGTAAGGTGGGACTCTGCTGGGGAAAATTTATGTAAGGGGGGGTACTAGTGGGGACCTCTGATGTAAGGGGGGCACTCTGATGTGGACAGTTTACGTAAGAAGGGCACTCTGATGTGAACAGTTTACGTAAGGGGGCTCTCTGATGGGGCAATTGAGAGGGACAATGGAAGGGGCACTCTGATGGGGGCAATTGATGCAAGGGGGAACTCTGATGGAGACATGGGATGTAAGGGGGCACTCTGATGTGGACAGTTTATGTAAGGGGACACTCTGGTTGGGGTATGTGATGTAAGGGGGCACTCTGATGCAGGGGCGGATCCGGGGGGGCAACAGTGCAATTGCATTACCCCCCCCCTGAGAAATTAGTTGCGGGTGAGTGGCGGGCCAGTCAGCGGGCGAGTGGGTGAGTGAGCCGGCGGCCCAGCGGGCGGGTGGACATTTGTTGTAAGGGGACCTCTGATGAAAACATTTAATGTAAAGGGGGACTCTGATGAGGACATTTGATACAAGGGGACACTCTAATGGGGCAAATTATGTAAGGGGGCTCTCTGATGGAGGCAATTGAGAGGGACAATGGAAGTAAGGGACACTCTGATGGCGGCAATTGATGCAAGGGGGCACTCTGATGGGGGTAATTGGTGCAGGGGCGGATCCAGGGAGGGCAACAGGGCAATTGCCCTCCCCCCAAGAAATTAGTTGCGGGTGAGTGTCGGGCCAGTCAGCGGGTGAGTGAGCGGGCAGCTTGGCGGGCAGGCAGCTTGGCGGGTGGGTGAGAGAGTGGGCAGGCAGCTTGGTGGGTGAGCGAGTGGGCCAGTCGGCAGTTGAGCGGGCGGCTGGCCAATCAGCGGGCCAGTGAGCGGGGGAGCAGAGAGATGACATCATCTCTCACCACCTGGCGCCCAGCCTGCATCCCTGCAGTTCCGCCCTGATGGGGGCAATTGATGTAAAGAGGCACTCGGGGACATTGAAAAAAAAGGGCACTTTGACAAGGACAGCTCATGTAAAAGGGGACTCTGATGGGTACATTTGATGTAAGAGGGCACCTGATGTAAGGGGGCACTCTGATGTGGACATTTGATGTAAAGGGGGACTCTAATGGAAACATTCAATGTAAGGGGGACTCTGATGATGACATTTGATGTAAGGGGACAGTCTTTATGGACCTTGCTTTGTGCAGCAGTCATGTTGGAACAGAAAGGGACCACAAAGTTGGGAGCATGAAATTGTGCAAAATGTCTTGGTACGCTGACGCCTTAAGGGTTCCCTTCACTGGAACTAAGGGGCCAAACCCAACCCCTGAAAAACAACCCCACACCATAATCCCCCCTCCACCAAATGATTTGGACCAGTGCACAAAGCAAGGTCCATAAAGACATGGATGAGCAAGTTTGGGGTGGAGGAACTTGACTGGCCTGCACAGAGTCCTGACCTCAACCCGGCAGAACACCTTTGCGATGAATTCAAGCGGAGACTGCGAGCCAGGCCTTCTCGTCCAACATCAGTGCCTGACCTCACAAATGCGCTTCTGGAAGAATGGTCAAACCTTCCCATAGACACACTCCTAAACCTTGTGGACGGCCTTCCCAGAAGAGGTGAAGCTGTTATAGCTGCAAAGGGCGGGTCAACTTAATATTGAACCCTACGGACTAAGACTGGGATGCCATTAAAGTTGATGTACGTGTAAAGGCGGGCGTCCCAATACTTTTGGTAATATAGTGTAAGTCCAAAAAGGTTGCTGCTCATTCTTCTCTTACGGCTGTTGATGAAATAAAAGCGATCAGCTGATCCGGGTATTAGGACGTTCTTGCGGTAAGGGAATAGTAAAAATGACAGCGTATATTACCGCGTAAGTGAAAGGTTACATCAGCAGAATATAACATATTCCCCCACATAACACGGGCTCCTTTGTTAGACATAATGAGAAACTGATTTTCAGCCCCGTGAACAGGGTCAGCCCCTTTCAAATGAGTTATACTGAAATCCTCGCCTTGAGTTAGCCGTACAATTCATTTCATAATAGACTTGTTTCAAGAACCTTTTTTTTTTTTTTTTTTTTCCTTTTTCTTTTCAAAGATGTCATTATTTTCCTCTGCTAAGCAATATACTTCACTGACAATTACCTCCCAGCTATTTTTAATATTTCTCAACTTCAGAAAATTCCTGAAGTGGTATTAGCTCCTACGAAACGCGTCGGGCTGTCAATTTTTTTTTTCTTTCTAGGCTTTATTGCCTTTGCGTTAACTTGATTGATGGTCCTGATGGATGAAATATGGACATCAGGAAATACAAGTCTTACAGCTCGTGACTGTAAAGTGATATCTTCCCTCCTTGTCGGCCAGATACATTTCTTTTTTTTCCCAGCTCCATTCGTCAAAAGGAAGGTGATATTCATTGCAATTGACATCTCTTTTTTGAATGTCTCATTTTAATGGAAATTAACATTGCTATCTACGGAGCTCTCGTGTGAATCGTAATTCGCCATTTAGTTTCAACACGCATCCCGCGCGCCGGGGCCGGTGTTCCTGCTGTCAAACCCGATGGGCAACGCGTTTCCGGAAAAAAGGAAATGTAGTGACATCTCGGTGTGAACTGTCCATCAATATTTCAAAGTGGGTCCGGCTGGAGATGAAAGGGAATACATATGTGCTGAGAAAAACTGAGAAAGTTCTGCCGATCGTTTTTTTTTTTTTTATTGGAATATATAAAATATGAGCCTGGTACATGATGAGACTTTTCATGAGCCAACGTGGTAAAGCTGCACTTAACTACCTCCTTACCGGGCCATAGTCAAAGGATGTCCATGGTAGGAGGTCGAATACAAGGGTTTTGGCTGCAGCAACATGCCAGAACCCCGGTATTGTTTTTTTTTTTCATCCGGCAGCCCCCTATCCATGCGTTCGGCCCCCTAATCTACATGCAGGGCGCCGGACATATGGATTCCAATAGGTTTTTTTTTTTGTTTGAAGCACGTGATTAGAGTCTGAGGCTCTAATAGGCTTCAAAAAAGGGTGGGCTCAAGGCGCAGGGCACTGCGCCCCCGAGCCCACCCAGTTGTGTGACAATAGTAAATTAATATTCGCTATTGTCTTCCCGATTCTCCTCCCGGCCACTCAAGAAGCAGGTCCTGAGGCACCTCACCGAGAGGTGGTCGAGAGGAGAAGCGATCCTATTGGCCGCCTAGGAGGAGGAGGGAGGAGATGCATGGCGGAAGCCACTGTGATGCCGAGGAGGAGGAGGGGACACAGGGGTAGCGCTGCCCGCGACCTAGTAGGGGTAAGTTCGGGGCTGGTGACTGACCCCCCCAAAAAAATACGACCAGCTCTCACTGCCAACAATGGGGCACAATTCCTCCCAATGACACCAATGATGGGGCACAGTTACTCCCAATGACACCAATGATGGGGCACCATTCCTCCCAATGACACCAATATGGGGCACAGTTACTCCCAATGACACCAATGATGGGGCACAATTACTCCCAATGACATCAATGATGGGGCACAATTACTCCCAATGACACCAATGATGGGGCACAATTACTCCCAATAATGGGGCACAATTACTCCCAATGACACCAATGATGGGGTATAATTCCTCCCACTGACACCATTGATGGGGCACAATTCCTCCCAATGACACCAATGATGGGGCACAATTACTCCCAATGACACCAATGATGGGGCAAAATTACTCCCAATGACACCAATGATGGGGCACAATTCCTCCCAATGACACCAATGATGGGGCACAATTCCTCCCAATGACACCAATATGGGGCACAGTTACTCCCAATGACACCAATGATGGGGCACAATTACTCCCAATGACACCAATGATGGGGCACAATTACGCCCAATGACACCAATGATGGGGCACAATTACTCCCAATGATTGGGCACAATTACTCCCAATGACACCAATGATGAGGTATAATTCCTCCCACTGACACCATTGATGGGGCAAAATTCCTCCCAATGACACCAATGATGGGGCACAATTACTCCCAATGACACCAATGATGGGGTCCAGGTGGAGTAATGTACATAGTGCAGGAGTCCAGACTGGGTAATGTACAGAATGTGGAAGTCAAAAGTTTGCACAGACTGCAGGGTTCAGTTAATGAAAAGAGTGATGCCCCGTACACACGATCGGACATTCCAACAACAAAATCCATGGATTTTTTCCGATGGATGTTGGCTCAAACTTGTCTTGCATACACACGGTCACACAAATGTTGTCGGAAATTCCGATCGCCAAGAACGCGGTGACGTACAACACGTACGACGAGCCGAGAAAAATGAAGCTCAATAGCCAGTGCGGCTCTTCTGCTTGATTCCGAGCATGCGTGGCACTTTGTACGTCGGAATTGTCTACACACGGTCAGAATCTGCGCAAACGGATTTTGTTGTCGGAAAATTCGAGAACCAGATCTCAAATTTTGTGTGACGGAAATTCCGATGGAAACTGTCTGATAGAACCTACACACGGTTGGAATTTCCGACAACGAGCTCCTATCTAACAATTTACGTCGGAAAGTCTGACCGTGTGTACGGGGCATGAGGGAGGCAGGAGTGGGCAATGCACAGAATGCAGGGGCCAGGTGCGTAATGTATGTAGTGAGGGGGTCAGGTGTGAGCAATACACAGAGCATAGGGATTTGGTGTGAAATACACAGGATGAGGGGGTCAAGTGTGTGTAGTGTACATAGTGCAGGGATCTGGTGTGTAATGTACATAGTGAGGGGGTCAGGAATGGGCAATGCACAGAGCGTAGGGGTCTGGTGTGTGTAGTGTACATAGTGCAGGGATGTGGTGTGTAATGTAAAGAGTGAAGAGGTCAGGAGTATATAGTGTACATAGTGCAGGGATCTGGTGTGTAATGTAAAGAGTGAGGGGGTCAGGATTGGGCAATGCACAGAGCATAGGAGTCTGGTGTGTGTAGTGTACACAGTGCAGGTGTCAGGTGTGTGTAGTGTACCTAGTGCAGGGATCTGGTATGTAATGTAAAGAGTGAAGGGGTCAGGAGCATGTAGTGTACATAGTGATGGCATCTGGTGTGTAATGTACATAGTGAGGGGGTCAGGAATAGGCAATGCACAGAGCGTAGGGATCTGGTGTGTGTAGTGTACATAGTGCAGGGATCTGGTGTGTAATGTAAAGAGTGAAGGGGTCAGGAGTATGTAGTGTACATAGTGCAGGGATCTGGTGTGTAATGTACAGAGTGAGGGGGTCAGGACTGAGCAATGCACAGAGCATAGGTGTCTGGTGTGTGTAGTGTACACAGTGCAGGTGTCAGGTGTGTGTAGTGTACATAGTGCAGGTGTCAGGTGTGTGTAGTGTACATAGTGCAGGTGTCAGGTGTGTGTAGTGTACATAGTGCAGGGATGTGGTGTGTAATGTAAAGAGTGAAGAGGTCAGGAGTATATAGTGTACATAGTGCAGGGATCTGGTGTGTAATGTAAAGAGTGAGGGGGTCAGGATTGGGCAATGCACAGAGCATAGGAGTCTGGTGTGTGTAGTGTACACAGTGCAGGTGTCAGGTGTGTGTAGTGTACCTAGTGCAGGGATCTGGTATGTAATGTAAAGAGTGAAGGGGTCAGGAGCATGTAGTGTACATAGTGATGGCATCTGGTGTGTAATGTACATAGTGAGGGGGTCAGGAATAGGCAATGCACAGAGCGTAGGGATCTGGTGTGTGTAGTGTACATAGTGCAGGGATCTGGTGTGTAATGTAAAGAGTGAAGGGGTCAGGAGTATGTAGTGTACATAGTGCAGGGATCTGGTGTGTAATGTACAGAGTGAGGGGGTCAGGACTGAGCAATGCACAGAGCATAGGTGTCTGGTGTGTGTAGTGTACACAGTGCAGGTGTCAGGTGTGTGTAGTGTACATAGTGCAGGTGTCAGGTGTGTGTAGTGTACATAGTGCAAGGATGTGGTGTGTAATGTAAAGAGTGAAGAGGTCAGGAGTATATAGTGTACATAGTGCAGGGATCTGGTGTGTAATGTACAGAGTGAGGGGATCAGGAATGGGCAATGCACAGAGCGTAGGGGTCAGGTGTGTGTAGTGTACATAGTGCAGGGATGTGGTGTGTAGTGTAAAGAGTGAAGGGGTCAGGAGTATGTAGTGTACATAGTGCAGGGATCTGGTGTGTAATGTACAGAGTGAGGGGATCAGGAATGGGCAATGCACAGAGCGTAGGGGTCAGGTGTGTGTAGTGTACATAGTGCAGGGATGTGGTGTGTAGTGTAAAGAGTGAAGGGGTCAGGAGTATGTAGTGTACATAGTGCAGGGATCTGGTGTGTAATGTACAGAGTGAGGGGATCAGGAATGGGCAATGCACAGAGCGTAGGGGTCAGGTGTGTGTAGTGTACATAGTGCAGGGATGTGGTGTGTAGTGTAAAGAGTGAAGGGGTCAGGAGTATGTAGTGTACATAGTGCAGGGATCTGGTGTGTAATGTACAGAGTGAGGGGGTCAGGATTGGGCAATGCACAGAGCGTAGGGATCTGGTGTGTAATATACAGAGTGAGGGGGTCAGGACAGGAGTGGGTAATATACAAAGTGCAGGGGTCGGGTGTGTAATGCACAGAGCATAGGGGTCTGACTCTGATCAATCTGACTCTAGAGGAACTGTGTAAATCTCAGGACTGGATGGACAGAAATACAAACCCCTTGGAATAGAGATTAGGGGAACGGGAGAGAGAAGGGGCACCACTAGTGGCCAGTCAGGTGCACTGCAGTGAAAGTGCTGAGCGGAGGAGAGAGAAGAATGAGCAGAGAGAGGACCTCAGCAGTCTGCTGCTTCTCTATTGTCCAATCACAGGCAGGGGGCGGGAAGGTGACCAAGCTGTGTTGCTCAACTGCAGTCAAGAAAAATCAGATCATCGACCCGACTCTCACTCTGCTGTCTAGAGGAACTGTGTAAATCTCAGGACTGGATGAAATACAAATCCCTTGGCTGAAGTCTATTCGTAAGGGCATAAGGTGGTGGCACCATAGGATCAGATACGCCCCCCCAACATATCTCCCCGCATATCACAGAGGGCCCCCTCCCCCGCTCTCCTACTGTATTCCACAGTTACAGGAGAACTTGAAATGACATATTTAAATAAGGGAACAGCTTGTTTAGCTGCGGCTCATCAGCAGATGTTTCATAACCACGGCTGATCGCTCAATTTGTCTTTTACTATTTGGAACTTAACAATGTGGCGAATGTTTTACATAAGTATGTGAGTCATCGGAACGCGGTGCAGGCACATTAGCAGCGGGGAGACATCGACTGAAACGCGGAACGTGTCTTATGGAGCGCAAGGAGAGGCGGCAGCCGCAGGAGGTGAGACGTTCTTCTGCAAACTTAAAGGGCAAGTCCGGGCGCTGAGCTGTTGGCGCTTTTACCCAGCAAAACCCGGGAACACGGATTTCTAAACAGACAGAAAAATGCATTTTTAGTGCTGATTGCTGGTTAGAAAACTGGTTTAGTTAAAGCTAAATTCCAAATTTGATTTCCAGACTTGCAACATCCTCTGGAAGGGATTCTACTCATTTCCTGTACTTTTTTTGGCTCCTCTCTCTCTCCTATTAATCATTTTGTTCCTGAGCCTAATACAAAAGAACGCATCCATGGCATCCCTTTAGACGTGTATGCTCCCTGGGTGGTGCAGACTTTAGCTGTGCAATCTGCTGATCAGTCGCTTGCTTGCAAATCAAGCAACTGATCAGCAGATTGCACAGCTAAAGTCTGTAGCGCCAAGTGGCCAGCAGGGTGGAGCATGCACGTCTAAAGGGATGCTGAGGATGCATTCTGTAACGCCACCCCGAGTATGAAAGGGGTTAAAGCCGTTTGGGACATTTCATTTCCAAACGCAAAGGCAGCTACCGAACACTCCAATCAACCCATACAAACAAATTCTTCCCCCCCCAAGTACGAGACAAGGCCCAATACGGAGGGTCAAACAGGAATCAGATTCTTTTATTAGAACCAAAATTACAAGTCTTTATATACAGTTAAAGACTGTATATAGATAATATATATATAACCATTGGAAGGCTCAGCAGCTATCTTGAGCCTTCCTTCATTCATCATTAGTCTCCTCTTCTCCCCGACCCGTGCTTGTGTTGGTCTGTTTCGCTCTCAGCTATCAATCGTTTTGTTTCTGAGCATTACATGAAAGAACCGTCTTCCGAAAATTCAAATTTCGAACAGAATAAATTCAAACTCAAATAGAAAAACATAGAATAGAAAATAGTAAAAAAGAAAATAATTGAACAGAAAATAAAAGAATAGAATAGAAAAAAATAGAATAGAAAATAATAAACTATAATAAAAAAAAAGAAAATAATTGAAAATAAAATATAAGAAAAGAATAGAATATAAAAACAAAAGAATAGAATGGACTAGGAAGAATATAACCTTCTTCCAAAATTCAAATTTCGAATGGAATAAATTCAAATAGAAAAAAAATAGAATAGAATAGAATAGAATAAACTATAATAAAAAAAGAAAATAATTGAACAGAGAATAAAAGAATAGAACAGAATGGAATAGGAAGAATATAACCATCTTCTGAAATTCAAATTTAAAATAGATAAAATTTTAATTCGAATAGAATAAAAAGGGATAGAATAGAAAAAAAAATAAATAGAAAATAATAGAATAGAAAAAAAGAATAGAATAGAAAATAATAAAGTAAAACAGAACAAAAAAGATTAAAAAAAAACATAATAAGATAGAACAAAAAATAAAGGACCAAATTAGAATAGAATAAATAATAGAATGAAATAGAAAGAATATAACCATCTTCTGAAATTCAAATAGCAAATAGATAAAGTTTCAATTTGGATAGAAAAGAAAAAAAAATAACAGAAAATAATAGAATAGAAAATAAAAGAATAGAATAGAATAGAATAGAATAGAATAGAAAAACAATACAATAGAATGGAATAGGAAGAATATAACCATCTTCTGAAATTCAAATTTAAAATAGATAAAATTCCAATTCAAATAGGATAAAAAGGGATAGAATAGAAAAAAATAAATAGAAAATAATAGAATACAAAAAAAAGAATAGAATAGAAAATAATAGAGTAAAACAGAACAAAAAAGAAATAAAAAAAAAACATAATAAGATAGAATAAAAAATAAATAACTAAATTAGAATAGAATAAAAATAGAATGAAATAGAAAGAATATAACCATCTTCTGAAGTTCAAATATCAAATAGATAAAATTTCAATTGGATAGAAAAGAAAAAAAAATAACATAGAAAATAATATTGTAGAAAATAAAAGAATAGAATAGAATAGAAAAACAATAGAATAGAATGGAATAGGAAGAATATAACCACCTTCTGAAATTCAAATTTAAAATAGATAAAATTTCAATTCACATAGAATAAAAATGGATAGAATAGAAAAAAAATAAATAGAAAATAATAGAATAGGGAAAAAAAAAGAATAGAATAGAAAATAATAGAGTAAAACAGAACAAAATAGAATAAAAAACATAATAAGATAGAATAAAAAATAAAGGACTAAATTAGAATAGAATAAAAAATAGAATGAAATAGAAAGAATATAACCATCTTCTGAAGTTCAAATATCAAATAGATAAAATTTCAATTTGGATAGAAAAGAAAAAAAAATAACATAGAAAATAATATTATAGAAAATAAAAGAATAGAATAGAATAGAATAGAATAGAAAAACAATAGAATAGAATGGAATAGGAAGAATATAACCACCTTCTGAAATTCAAATTTAAAATAGATAAAATTTCAATTCACATAGAATAAAAATGGATAGACTAGAAAAAATAAATAAATACAAAATAATAGAATAGGAAAAAAAAAGAATAGAATAGAAAATAATAGAGTAAAACAGAACAAAATAGAATAAAAAACATAATAAGATAGAATAAAAAATAAAGGACTAAATTAGAATAGAATAAAAAATAGAATAAAATAGAAAGAATATAACCATCTTCTGAAATTCAAATATCAAATAGATAAAGTTTCAATTTGGATAGAATAGAAAGGGATAGAATAGAAAAAAAAATAACATAGAAAATAATAGAATAGAAAAAAAGAACAGAATAGAAAATAATAGAATAAAACAGAGCAAAACAGAATAGAAAAAAAAAAAAACAGAATAAGATAGAATAAAAAATAAAGGAATAAATTAGAATAGAATAAAATAAAAAGATTATAACCATCTTCTGAAATTCAGATTTCAAAAAGAATACATTTGAATTAGAATAGAATAGAAAAGAATAGAATAGAAAAAAAGAATAGAATAAAATAGACTATAACCTTCTTCTGAAATTCGAATTTTGAATAGAATAAATTCAAATAGAATAGAAAAAAATAGAATAGAAAATAATAAACTATAATAAAAAAGAAGATAATTGAAAATAAAATAAAGGAATAGAATAGAATAGAAAAACAAGAGACTAGAATGGACTAGGAAAAATATAACCATCCTCCAAAATTCAAATTTCGAATGGAATAAATTTGATTCGAATGCAAGTTGAGTCAAATTCAAATGCAATTCAAATGGAATCCGAACCGATTAAAATTTTCCGAATGCAAAAAATTATCACTGGCATCCCTTTGATCCCAGTGATAATACTATACACTGTCACTGTACTAATGACACTGGCTGGGAAGGAGTTAACATCTCAGGTGATCAAGGGGTTAAATGTGTGCCTGACTATGTGTAATGTGTGCTGCCTTTTACTAAAGATCTCTTTGTTTCATATCCCTGCTTTGCAAGGATGAGAAAGAGAAAGATCATTCCCTCTGTACAGAGCCCTGTGTTGATTATCAACAGCGATCCGCGCTGTGATTGGACACAGCTGATCAGCAGGTCCCGGCCGTGAATCATTGGGCCAACCCCCAAGCCCCCCCCAATAAAAATCCCCCCCCCCCCCGAAATAATCACCCCTTATAGCACAAATCCTGTACCCCTCAAATCTCCCCTCTGAGTACACACCCCCCCCCCCACCGAGCACAAATCACCCCCAAATCCCCCCCAGTAAAAATTACCCCCCCCTGAAACAATCACCCCTTGTAGCACAAATCCTCTAGCCCTCAAATTATCTCAGCACAAATCTTCCCCCCAACCCCCAAATACCCCACCCCCCACCCCAGTAAAAATCACCCTGCCTGAAAAAAATCACCCCTCATAGCAGAAGTCCTCTAACCCTCAAATCTCCCCTCTGGAGTACACATCCCCCCCTCCCAGCACAAATCCCCCCCAACCCCCAAACCCCTCCCAGTAAAAATGACCCCCCCTGAAACAATCACCCCTTATAGCACAAATCCTCTACCCCTCAAATGTCCCCTCTGAGTACACATACTCCCCCCACAGCACAAATATTTGTCCCTCCAGTAACAATCACCCCGCTTGAAAAAAAAAATCACCCCTCATAGCACAAATCCTCTACCCCTCAAATGTCCCCTCTGAGTACAAATCCCCCCTCCCAGCACAAATCCCCCCCAACCCCCGAACCCCCCCCAGTAAAAATGATCCCCCCTGAAACAATCACCCCTTATAGCACAAATCCTCTACCCCTCAAATGTCCCCTCTGAGTACACATACTACCCCACAGCAAGAATTTTTGTCCCTCCAGTAGCACAAGTCCTCTACCCCTCAAATTTCTTCTCGGAGTACACATCCCCCCATACCAGCACAAATCTTCCCCCCCAACCCCCAAATCCCCCCCCCAGTAAAAATGACCCTCCCTGAAAAAAAATCACCCCTCCTAGAACAAATCCTCTACCCCTCAAATCTCCCCTCTAAGTACACCACCCCCAGCACAAATCTTTGTCCCTCCAGAAAAAATCACTGCGCCTGAAACAAATCACCCCTCATAGCACAAATCCTCTACCCCTCAAATTTCCACTCAGAAATCAAATCCTCCCCCCTCCAAGCACAAATCTTTGCCCCTCCATCCCCCTCCATCCCCCCAGCAAAAATGACCCCCACCCCCTAAAAAAAAATAATCACCCAACAAATCCTCTATCTCTCAATTAACCCCTCCGAGTACACATCCTCTCCCCCCTCCCTTTCCTCCCAGCACAAATATCTGCCCCCCCCCATCCCCCAAGTCCCCCCAGCAAAAATGCCCCCCCCACAGAAAAAAAAAATCACCCCTCCTAGTAGATATCCTCTATTCCTCATCTCTTCTAGCACAACCCCCCCCACAAAAAAAACCCATTCCATACCAATACCATATCACCTCTTCTAGCTCAACCCCCCACCCCCAGCACAAACACTTTTCCCCATCCCCCTCCCAACGCAAATCCCCCTAAATCACCACTCCTAGCACCCCCCATAAATGGCTCTTCCTAGAGCAAGTCTTACCCTCTGCTCCCCCCAATTCCCCCTCCCAACACAGATCCCCTCCCCGTCAGTTTCTTTGCAGCACCCCCCCTCCACCACCTTACATGACACCACAGTGCCCAGGGCAGCTGCCCCTCCTGCCCCCCCAACACCCTACATGATACCACAGTGCCCAGGGCAGCCTCCCCTCCTGCTCCCCCCAACACTTTACATGATACCACAGTGCCCAGGGCAGCCGCCCCTCCTGCCCCCCCAACACCGTACATAATATCACAGTGCCCAGGGCAGCCTCCCCTCCTGCCCCCCCAACACCTTACATGATACCACAGTGCCCAGGGCAGCCGCCCCTCCTGCCCCCCCAACACCTTACATGATACCACAGTGCCCAGGGCAGCCACCCCTCCTGCCCCCCCAACACCCTACATGATACCACAGTGCCCAGGGCAGCCTTCCCTCCTGCTCCCCCCAACACCTTACATGATACCACAGTGCCCCGGGCAGCTGCCCCTCCTGCCCCCCCAACACCTTACATGATACCACAGTGCCCAGGGCAGCCGCCCCTCCTGCCCCCCAACACCTTAGATGATACCACAGTGCCCCGGGCAGCCGCCCCTCCTGCCCCCCAACACCTTACATGATAACACAGTGCCCAGGGCAGCAGTCCCTCCTGCCCCCCCAACACCTTACATGATACCACAGTGCCCAGGGCAGCCACCCCTCCTGCCCCCCAACACCTTACATGATACCACAGTGCCCAGGGCAGCCGCCCCTCCTGCCCCCCCAACACCTTACATGATACCACAGTGCCCCGGGCAGCCGGCCCTCCTGCCCCCCCAACACCTTACATGATACCACAGTGCCCCGGGCAGCCGCCCCTCCTGCCCCCCCAACACCTTACATGATACCACAGTGCCCAGGGCAGCCGCCCCTCCTGCCCCTCCTCTGTCCCGGGCCTGATTATGGTCACACATGAAAAAATATATATTTAATGTTACATCTATATTAAAGGGAGAGAATAGTGAGCAGAGAATGGGAGGAGACCGGTTCTCTTTGCTAGTATCTGGTCATTTGAAGGTGTGCGCTCCGTGCAGAACAACGATCGACGCGGACAGGAAATATCAAGACCTTTGTGATATTTCAGATGCATTTACATGAGATCGTTATAGATCACCGCGCTCAGAGTGAAGCCGCTTTGATGACGGAAGATAAAAGGGAAGAATTAACAGATGGAAAAAAAAGTAAAACAAAGCAATCGGAGCGCCCAGCACGCCGCGTACCACAGCCAAAGAGGATACTCAAGAGGGCTTGTCCTGACAGCCAATCATAATGGGGTTCAAATACTCACCAATTCAAGGAGGGACCCTTTAAAGTGGAATAATTTAGAGTGGAGACTGTGTGCCAGGCCTTCTCGTCCAACATCAGTGCCTGACCTCACAAATGTCCTTCTGGAAGAATGGTCAAACATTCCCATAGACACACTCCTAAACCTTGTGGACGGCCTTCCCAGAAGAGTTGAAGCTGTTATAGCTACAAAGGGTGGGTCAACTCAATATTGAACCCTACGGACTAATGCCATGTACACACGGTCGGACTTTTCAGCTACAAAAGTCCGACAGCCCGTCCGACAGACTTTCGACGGACTTTTGCGGCAGACTTTCTAATGAACAGACTTGCCTACACACGATCCCACAAAAGTCCGTCGAATACTTACGTGATGACGTACGACCGGACTAAAATAAGGAAGTTGATAGCCAGTAGCCAATAGCTGCCCTAGCGTGGGTTTTTGTCCATCGGACTAGCATACAGACGAGCGGATTTTTCGACCGGACTCGAGTCCGCCGGAAAGATTTGAAGCATGTTCCAAATCGAAAGTCCGTCAGATTTTCTACCGAAAAAGTCCGCTGCAGGTCCGATGAAGCCCACACACGGTCGAATTGTCTGCCGGATTTGGTCCGTCGGCGTCCGTCTGACTTTTGTAGACGAAAAGTCCGACCGTGTGTACGCGGTATAAGACTGGGATGCCATTAAATTTTATGTGCGTGTAAAGGCAGGCGTCCCTTTTGGTAATAGAATGTATAATAAACCAGTTCAGTCACATTGGTACGGTAATTCTTTAGTAACCAGAATTGTCTCTCTCCTTGCGCAGGGTGACTGGTTTGGTCTCCGCCCCCCTCCTGTAGTTTTCTGAAACCAGTCTGTAGTGGGTGGAGCTTGCTAGGGTCCCTCCCACAGCTCAGGCTATGTACAGCAAAGTGATGAAATCGCTTCTAGATTTACAAGGTAATATCTGGGTTTGCAAAGGCGTCTGGTGCACACATAGCGGATTCGTACAATTTGCGGCTAACAAAGGATACATTTCAATGAAAGTTGTGCCTGCGGTTGTTTTTTGTTATTTTTTTATTTATTTGTGGGTTTTTTTCTTTCTTTTTTTTTTTTTTTTTTGCTATTTTTCTATGTATTTTGTGTTTATTAATTTTTGTTATTTTTTCCTTAATTTTTAATGTTTTTTGTGTTTTTGTATCTATTTTTGTTATTTTTGATTTATTTTGCTATTTTGCAATGTATTTTCTGTTATTTTTTTTTTTTTTTTTGCTATTTTGCAATGTATTTTCTGTTATTGTTTTATTTATTTTTGTTATTTTTTCTTTATTTGTTACTATTTTTTTCAATGTATTTTTGTGTTATTTTTTTTTCTTTTTTGTTGCTATTTTTTTTTTTTTTTACATAAAAAAAAAAAGTTTATTTAAAAGTTGAAAATCAGTACAAATCAGAGAAACCAAATTGATTCAAGTAACCTTACATAGTGATGTTTAGTTGACATAATTTCACAGTGAATCTACAGTATAAGGAAACAGCATATAACAAATTATAAAGTTAATTCCAGTATTGTTAAGTGTGATCCGTAGCCTGAAAGTTAATGACCCTTGTCTATCACACATATCCTTGTCTGGACCTATTCATTTCACATGTAATTTAATAAAGAAAATCGTCTGATTTGTTTGCCAGCTTTAAGAAAAGAGTGAAAGAGTGAAAAAAGGAGCAAGAAAGATGTTGCTATTTTTTAAATGTATTTTGTGTCATTTTTTTATTTATTTTTGTTATTTTTCCTTCTTATTTTTTTTTTTTTGCTATTTTTTAAAATGTATTTTGTGTTATTTTTTTTATTTACTTTTGTTATTTGTTCTTAATTTTTTTGCTATTTTTTTATGTATTGTGTATTATTTATTTATTTATTTTATTGTTATTTTTAAAATGCATGTATGTATTTACTTAATTATTGTTATTTTAGCATGGTAACCCCAGAGAGAATACACAAATAAAACAAATTAATGGGGCTTGAAAAAAATGAAAGCTTTAAAGTGTTCAATTAAACCCGGCAATGCAGACGACGGCACCGCCGACCAGGGCGCTATAAATAAATCCTAAAAAAAATGGACTTGTCAGTGGAGCGCTGGGCCCGTTATGGGCCATTGCTGACGGATCGAATCATACTTCTATTAACACTGTCCTCTTATCGTCTACACGGGCCGTAAAAAAAAAAAAAAGAGATACGGTTTAATCATTTTTATTTTTTTTGTTGGGCTGAAATCAGAGATATCGTTAACCACAATAAATATGCGCTGCCCCGAATTTTCCTCCACTCCGAGGTGCTCAGAGAGAAGACAGACAAGATAATCACAGACAAGATGCTTTTTTTTTATGTTTTTATTTTTTATATTTTTTGGTATTTTTTTATTTATTTTTGTTATTTTTTTTCAGTTTGGGTTTTTTTTCCCTCTCTACTGTTGAATAGAAAGACTTTGACAGAGTATAATAGTAGGGATGAGATTGACAGGTATGGTGTAAATGGGAGTATCTGCTTTTTTTTTTAAAAAAAAAATTAATATTTTTTTTTTATTTTTTCTTTATTTTTTTCTTTATTTTTTTGTTATTTTTCTATGTATTTTGTGTTATTTTTTTATTTATTTATATTTGTTATTTTTTTCTTTATTTTTTCTTTATTTTTTTTTTAATGTATTTTGTGTTTTTTCTTTTTATCTATTTTTGTTATTATTTATTTATTTATTTATTTATTTGGTGTAGCAAAGGGGCTGAGCCCGTTGAACTTGATTTTAATGCATGACTAAAAAAAAAAACTGTTTCATGCTTAAAAACAAAAAACAAAAAACAAAAAAACAGTAAAGTTAGCCCAATTTTTTCGCATAATGTGAAAGATGATGTTACGCCGAGTAAATAGATACCTAACATGTCACGCTGCAAAATTGCGCCCGCTCGTGAAATGACGCCAAACTTTAGTACTTAAAAATCCCCATAGTGCAAAGTTGTGGGCATGTTGTGTAAATTAAATGATGCAAATCATCAAACAATCCATGTTAATTCCAGTTTTGTGAGGCAACAAAACACGAAAAATGCCAAGGGGGTGAATACTTTTGCAAGGCACTGTAAGTACAGCTTGAAATTTAAGCCCAAGTGAGGTTTTACAGTATATACATAAAAACGGAATCGTAAAATCTCATATAATCTTTAACATGTCAAAGTCATTTCAACAGTAAAATATTTTTTAATATTTTTTAAACTAAAATAATACCTAGTTTTACTTGTTAAAAAAAAAATAAAATAAAAAAAAATAATAATAATAAAAAAAATAAAAATAAAAATAATAATAATATGAATACCTACCTAGTGATCTGCTGCTTGCTTCACAGCCAAGGCATTTCTAACTCAGGCTGCAGAGTTTGACAGGTGGCACCGCCTGTCAAGCTCACCCATGGAGATCAATGGGTGAGCAGCACCAGAGTGGAGGTGAGGATTGCAGCCAGATCTGCTTTTTTTTTTTTTTTTTTTTGCTCACTTTTTAATAACTTTTTTTTTTTTTTTGCCCTAATAAATCACCTCCCTTTGTTCCCAGGAGTTTGAACTCTTCTTTATGCAAGCTTTGCTATCAGCGCGGCGTTGGTTGAGGCGTGGAAAGGGGGCGGGGACACCTACAGACTGATTATACGTATTGTCTGCATTGCACTTTGAATTATTTTTTTTTTCCCTCTCCAATCTCTGCCTGAGAGTTCAATATTCGCTCTTAAAAGTGTTTTTTTTTTTTTTTTCTCACCTCTAATGCTTTAGCTCTTATTATACAGCATTTTTTTTATGGGAATTTAGTCTTAAAAGCTAAATCTCAGCCGTTCATCATTTTTTTTAAGGTTGCAGGGTCGTCGGCAAAGCCCGTGAAACATCTGGAGGCCAAGCGGCTAATGTGAGCGATAGAACATCAGCGGTTTCACTTGTGTAACTCTCTTCTGTACATGTCGTATCATTTAATACATGCAGAGCAATCGAAGATTTAACCGCTTCAGCCCCGGAAGAATTTACCCCCCCCCCCCCTTCCTGACCAGAGCACTTTTTGCGATTCGGCACTGCGTCGCTTTAACTGACAATTGCGCGGTCGTGCGACGTGGCGCCCAAACAAAATTGACGTTGCTTTTTCCTCACAAATAGAGCTTTCTTTTGGTGGTATTTGATCGCCTCTGCGGTTTTTATTTTTTGCGCTATAAACAAAAAAAGAGCGACAATTTTGAAAAAAAACCTGTATTTTTTACTTTTTGCTGTAATAAATATCCCCCAAAAATATATTAAAAAAATTTTCCTCAGTTTTCCTCAGTTTAGATATATACAAAAAAAAAAAATCGCAATAAGCGTATATTGATTGGTTTGCGCAAAAGTTATAGCGTCTACAAAATAGGGGATAGGTTTATGGCATTTTTATTATTAATTTTATTTTTATTAGTAATGGCGGCGACCTGCGATTTTTATCCTGACTGCGACATAATGGCGGACACATCGGACAATTTTTAACACTGTTTTGCGACCATTGTCATTTATACAGCGATCAGTGCTATAAAAAAGCAGTGATTACTGTGTAAATGACACTGGCAGGGAAGGGGGTTAACCACTAGGGGGCGATCAAGGGGTTAAGTGTGTCCTAGGGAGTGATTCTAACTGTAAGGGGGGAGGGGCTTCAACTCACATGACAGCGATCACTGCTCCCGATGACAAGGAGTGGTGATCTCTGTACTGACACTAGGCAGAACGGGGAAATGCCTTGTTTACATAGGCACTTCCCTGTTCTGCGGCGTGACCGGCGGACATCGAGTCCGCCGGTCATGCAGGCACGGTCACGCTGTACGCGGCGGGCACGCGTGCGCGCCTGCTATCCCCGCCTCTTAAAGGGGACGTACAGGTACGCCCATTTGCCCACCGCTGCCGTTGCGCCGATGTGTATCGGCGTGCAGCGTTCGGCAAGTGGTTAAAGGAGGAGAGTTTTATTGATTAGGGGGGGGGGGCACAAATTTGCAATGAAAGCCAAATTCCTCCGCCTTTACATTAATTATGGGGAAGGGTTAGAAGAAAGGCCCTTAAAACATTGTGTAGCGCCCTCTAGTGTGCTCCAGTAGGTAATGTTCGGTTTTTGTTAGTGTAGGTACAATGCTTTGGCTTGGCTGTAAAAAGAACTAAGCTGCAAGAACTGTTTTTTGACTCAAGAGTGCTGTGAAAAATTCCGTGTGCCTGGCTGTGCAGGGTCGGGGATCACCAACGGCCCCTGTGGCGGTAGTGCTACAATTTTTAAAAAAAAGAGCCAGTTGACTCTCCTTCAGACTGTTGTTGGGCCTCCTATGGATAGTATTAGTATTAGAGATTGGCTCTCCTTCAGACTGTTGTTGGTCCTCCTATGGATAGTATTAGTGAAAAAATAAGAGGTCATCAGAGGTCAATGGAAGTAAAAAAAATAAATAAAATGGCCTGGCATCTGTGGTGGTAAAAAATGCCCTGGCATCAGTGGTCACTGGGAGTAACAAAGGCCTTGGCTTCAATTGTGGGAAAATAGCACCCCATCATTTGTGTTACTGGGAGGAAGAGTGCCCCATCTTTGTTGTCAGTAGGTGGAAAAGTGCCCCATTGTTGAGGTCGGTGACAGGAATAGTGTTCCATTGTTGGTGCCAGTGGAAGCAATAGTGCCCCATTATTGGTATTAGTGGGAAGAACCGTGCCCCATCATTGGTGTAAGTGGAAGAAATACTGCTCCATCATTCATACTAGTGGGAGGAAACGAACCCTATCATTGGTGCCAGTAGGGGAAATAGAGCCCTACCCTTAGTGTCAGTTGGAGGAATAGTGCCCCATCATTGATGTCAGTGGAATAGTGCACCGTCTTTAGTATCAGCTGGTGGACCAGGACCCTGTAGTTGGTGCCATTAGGAGAAATAGAGCCCTATCATTGGTTCCAGTGCTAGGAATAGTGTCCCATTGTTGGTGTCAGAGGAAGCCCCGTCATTAGTGTTAATTGAAGTACTAGTGCCCCATCATTGATGTCAATGGGAGGAATAGTGCCCTATGGTTGCTGTCATTGGGAAAAATAATGCCCCATTTTTGGTGTCAGTGGGAGCCCCATCATTCGTGTCGATAGAAAGAATAGTGCACCATCACTGGTGTCAGTGTGAGGATTAGTGCCCCATCATTGGTGATAGTGGAAAGAATAGTGCCCCATCATTATTGTCAATGGACGGAATAGTGCCCCATCATTGGTGTCAGTTGGAGGAATAGTGCCCCATCGTTGGTGTCAGTTGGAGGAATAGTGCCCCATCATTGGTGTCAGTTGGAGGAATAGTGCCTTATCATTGGCGGCAGTGGAAGGAATAGCACCCCCATTGTTGGTGTCAGTGGAACAGTGCCTCACACTTGATATCACTCATCCTTGGTGTCAGTTGGAGGAATTGGGGCCCATCTTTGGTGTCAGTGGGAGCCCCATCATTAGTGTCGATAGAAAGAATAGTGCACCATCATTGGAGTCAGTGGAAGGAATAGTGCCCCATTGTTATTGTCAATGGAAGGAATAGTGCCTCAACATTGGTGTCAGTGGAAGGATAAGTGCCCCATCATTGGTGTCAGTGGAAAGAATAGTGCCCCATTGTTGGTGTCAGTGAAACAGTGTGTCATCCTTGGTGTCAGTTGGAGGAATTGGGCCCCATCTTTGGTATCAGTGGGAGCCCCATCATTAGTGTTGATAGAAAGAATAGTGCCCCATCATTGGTGTCAGTGGAAGGAAAAGTGCCTCATCATTGGTGTCAGCGGAAAGTATAGTAACCCATCATTAGTGTCAATGGAAGGAATAGTGCCCCATCATTGGTGTCGGTGGGGGAAATAGTGCCCCATTGTTGGTGTCGGTGGAACAGTGCCTCATCCTTGGTGTCAGTGGGAGGAATTGAGCCCCATCATTGGTGTCAGTGGGATAAATGGTGCCCAATTGCTGCTGTCATTGGGAGGAATAGTGCATCATCATTGGTGTCAGTGGAAGGAATAGTGCCCCATTGTTGGTGTCAGTGGAAGGAATAGTGCCCCATTGTTGGTGTCAGTGGAAGGAATAGTGCCCCATTGTTGGTGTCAGTGGAAGGAATAGTGCCCCATTGTTGGTGTCAGTTGAACAGTGTCCTATCCTTGGTGTCATTGGGAGGAATTGAGCCCCATCATTGGTATCAGTGAGAATCATAAAAATGTAATAAAAAGATATTGCAGCTTGCCAGTACTTGGATGCGGTGGCTGCATTAGTTTTCATTTTACAAGCTAAGAATATTCCCAGCAAGTCCAGATACTACGTGTTGATCTCAGAAGAAATGCCGCGTTCCTTGTCTCCTCCTTTAATGTTTGGAGTTGCACAGTATGGAGATGATGGCGATAATGTTGCAGTCATGTACTTAGCAAATGAAAGGTTGTTATTATTACTACTGCGGAAAAAAAAATAATTATGTTCTCTCAGATCACTCAAGACAAAGGAGGTAAATGAAAATCGATGCAAATGCTATGCTAATGAGCTCATTATAAATGCAGCTTACTCCTCATATTATTGCCGGGCCATAAAGTCGCTTCCGTTAGATTCCAACTTAATGTGCTGTTATCTCCAACTAAACCTGATGAAGGGCTTCAGAGAGTTATTAGACATAATAATCCGGCATTAGTAAGGACGGGTGTGTTATTGCCCAAACCCCAGTGGGTTCAATTCCACGTCTTGTTTACCAATATAATTAACTTAGTGTGCTCAGCGATCGCCTTGGGGCAATGAAGTCACAGCTTGATAAAATCGCTTCTCTTTTATAATGAATCCCGTGGGAACTCAGCTACACCATACAATCTAAAGATGAATAGAAGGAGGTGATGGTGGTTACCCCGCCGGGCGTACCTTGTCACCAAAAAACAGATGTGAAGGGGTGAAAGGGCCTCTTTAGGGTCCTACATGATAGTCGGATCCAGGAGAGAATTCCAGAGCTGCTGAGGATGAAGTAAGGACTTGTTCAGATGTCGTGTTGTGGGAACTGCATTTCAGCTCACCGCCATTCTGAAAACACAATAATTGTCTCTCCGGGACAGCATGCATCTACATGGATAATCAAAGCATCAGTGCCCTGATCATCAGTGCAGCCCCATCAGTGTATCAGTGCCTATCAGTGCCCATCAGAATCACCTTATCATTACAGCCTCATCAGTGCCCATCAGTGTCACCTTTCATTACAGCCTCATCAGTGACTCCTCATCAGTCAGTGCCCATCAGTACCTTCTCCTCAGTGCCATCAGTGATGCCTCATCAGTGCCCATCAGTGTCGCCTTATCATTAAAGCCTCATTTGTGCCTCCTCATCAGTGTCCATCAGTACCTCCTCCTCAGTGCCATCAGTGTCACCTTATCATTACAGCCTCATCAGTGCCCATCGGTGTCGCCTTATCATTACAGCCTCATCAGTGCCCATCAGTGCTGCCTCATCAGTGCCCATCAGTGTCGCCTTATCATTACAGCATCATCAGTGCCTCCTCATCAGTTCCCATCAGTGCTGCCTCATCAGTGCCCATCGATGTTGCCTTATAATTACAGCATCATCAGTGCCTCCTCATCAGTGCCCTTCAGTACCTCCTCCTCAGTGCCATCAGTGATGCCTCATCAGTGCTCATCAGTGTCGCCTTATCATTACAGCCTCATCAGTGCCCATCAGTGCCTCCTCCTCAGTGCCATCAGTGCAGCCACATCAGTACCCATCAGTGTTGCCTTATCATTACAGCATCATCAGTGCCTCCTCATCAGTGCCCATCAGTACCTCCTCCTTAGTGCCATCAGTGCTGCCTCATCAGTGCCCATCAGTGTTGCCTTATCATTACAGACTCATCAGTGCCCATCAGTGCCTCCTCCTCAGTGCCATCAGTGCTGCCTCATTAGTGCCCATCAGTGTCGCCTTATCATTACAGCCTCATCAGAGCCTCCTCATCAGTGCCCATCAGTACCTCCTCCTCAGTACCATCAGTGATGCCTCATCAGTGCCCATCAGTGTCACCTTATCATTACAGCCTCATCAGTGCCCATCAGTGTCACCTTATCATTACAGCCTCATCAGTGCCCATCAGTGCTGCCTCATCAGGGCCCATCAGTGTCGCCTTATCATTACAGCATCATCAGTGCCTCCTCATCAGTTCCCATCAGTGCTGCCTCATCGGTGTCGCCTTATAATTACAGCATCATCAGTGCCTCCTCATCAGTGCCCATCAGTACCTCCTCCTCAGTGCCATCAGTGCTGCCTCATCAGTGCCCATCAGTGTTGCCTTATCATTACAGACTCATCAGTGCCCATCAGTGCCTCCTCCTCAGTGCCATCAGTGCTGCCTCATTAGTGCCCATCAGTGTCGCCTTATCATTACAGACTCATCAGTGCCCATCAGTGTCTCCTCCTCAGTGCCATCAGTGCTGCCTCATCAGTGCCCATCAGTGTTGCCTTATCATTACAGACTCATCAGTGCCCATCAGTGCCTCCTCCTCAGTGCCATCAGTGCTGCCTCATTAGTGCCCATCAGTGTCGCCTTATCATTAGAGCATCATCAGTGCCTCCTCATTAGTGCCCATCAGTCCCTCCTCCTCGGTGCCATCAGTACTGCCTCATTAGTGCCCATCAGTGTCGCCTTATCATTACAGCATCATCAGTGCCTCCTCATCAGTGCCCTTCAGTACCTCCTCCTTAGTGCCATCAGTGCTGCCTCATTAGTGCCCATCAGTGTTGCCTTATCATTACAGCCTCATCAGTGCCAATCAGTGTCGCCTTATCATTACAGCCTCATCAGTGCCTCCTCATCAGTGCCCATCAGTACCTCCTCCTCAGTGCCATCAGTGCTGCCTCATCAGTGCCCATCAGTGTCGCCTTATCATTACAGCCTCATCAGTGCCTCCTCATCAGTGCCCATGAGTGCCTCCTCCTCAGTAGCATCAGTGCTGCCTCATCAGTGCCCATCAGTGTCGCCTTATCATTACAGCCTCATCAGTGCCTCCTCATCAGTGCCCATCAGTACCTCCTCCTCAGTGCCATCAGTGCTGCCTCATCAGTGCCCATCAGTGTCGCCTTATCATTACAGCCTCATCAGTGCCTCCTCATCAGTGCCCATTAGTGCCTCCTCCTCAGTGCCATCAGTGCTGCCTCATCAGTGGCCATCAGTGTCGCCTTATCATTACAGCCTCATCAGTGCCTCCTCATCAGTGCCCATCAGTACCTCCTCCTCAGTGCCATCAGTGCTGCCTCATCAGTGCCCATCAGTGTCGCCTTATCATTACAGCCTCATCAGTGCCTCCTCATCAGTACCCATCAGTGCCCATCAGTGCCTCCTCCTCAGTGCCATCAGTGCTGCCTCATCAGTGCCCATCAGTGTCCCCTTATCATTACAGCCTCATCAGTGACTCCTCATCAGTTCCCATCAGTGCTGCCTCATCAGTGCCCATCAGTGCCTCCTCCTCAGTGCCATCAGTGTAGAAGAAAAATTACTTATTTGTAAAATTTTATAACAAAAAAGAAGACAATTATTTTTTTCATAGTTTTTGGTCTTTTTTTATTTAGAAAAAAATAAAAATCCCAGTGGTGAATAAATTCCAGCAAAAGAAAGCGCTATGTGTCTGGGAAAAGAATTAAAAAATGTCATATGTGTACAGTGTTGCATGACCGCGCAATTGTCGTTAAAAGTGTGAGTGAGCTGAAAGCTGAAAATCGGCCTGGGCAGGAAGGGGGTGAAAGTGCCCGCTAGGCAAGTGGTTAAGAATAACGGCACCCAAACGTGCGTTGTGTGTTTTGCTGCGGCTTGAAATCGTGGGCAGAATTGCGCTGATCCTGCCCGCCATTCCAAATCCACTAAGGTGGACGGGGCTTCAAAGTCAAAGGACTTTCTGGTGTGATGGGCACAGTGGTTGTAAGGCCTCATGCACAATGGGCTTAACAAAACCCCAAAAAACAAAAAACACTTCTATAGGCATTTGTCATTTTTGTTTTTTGACTATAAAAGCACCTCCATATTATCCTCTGTGTCCATGCACATATAGGTGTTCACAGGCTGAAAAGAAAACCATCATCATCATGTTCAGGAGAGGAGCTTCAGAGTAAGAAAACCCCTGAACAAGCCTAAATGCATGAAAATGATTTTAATTTAAGCGCTGGGCACGTTTAGGTGCATTTGAGCATCGATGCATGCCAATGGCCAGACTATATTAAAATGGAATCCATTAACACTCAAACACTTGACCATTGGGGTGCCACTATAAATCACGATTGAGTATCGGCCTATCAGAGTTGTCACTACTGATAACTCTCCTCTTTGCCACTTAGGGCTCTCCATGTCCAACTGTACCTCCCCCAGCATTAAAAACGACATGGAGATGCTTGGCTCTCCGGTAATGCCCACAAGCACACCCATTGAGAATTCAAACCCTCTTAATTGCCCCCTGATGCCATCACAGGGGCTCCCTCAGCATTCAGTTTGGCAGAGCTGGGAGCCGGGCTTGCAAAAGAGCCCTTATTCCCTTCCACCGGGCGCAGAGCGCGCTTAGGACTACAACTCCCATGAGCACTGTGGGCTATCCCATTGGAAATATAGGTGGTGCAATGGGCATGCTTGTAGGAGCCAAGCATTCTGTTGTCCTTCTCAATGCTGAGGGAGATAGAGTTGGGCATGGCCATCCCAAAGTGGCAGAAAGAAGAAGGGTTATCAATGGTGACAATGCTGATAAGCCTATACCCAACTGTGGTTGATGGAGAGCCCCTATGATTCTGGTGCCTACAGCTGGGCAGGGTGACAACACCTCAGTGACTTCACTGTAGACCAAAAAAGCATGGTCACCCTGCTGGAGGATTAGGATTAACTGGCAGAAACACAAAATATTAATAAAAATAAGCTTCAAAATTAACTGTGATTGAAGATTTGTAAGCTGGGTTTCTTTTTTTCAAGGACTTTTTGCCATAGAGCAGGAGTCCCCACACTTTCTAAAGAAAGAGTCAGTTTACTGTCCTTTAGACTTTAGGGGGCGCGGAGTGTGCCCAATGGGAGGAAACAATGCCAATCTTTGGTAATAAGGGGGGGGGGGAGGAATAGTTGGTTTTGTTTTTTTAAATTGTTATAATAAATTTGTTATTTTTTATATATACTTTATTTCTCTTTATACATGACTTTACTTTTTATCTTTGGGCTGCTATAATCCCAATTATATTGGGATATTTTTCTTGTGTGTTGGTTTCATTGGGAGGAATTATGCCCCATTGTTGGTGTCAGTGGAGGGAATAGTGCCCCATTGTTTGTGTCAGTGGAGGAAATAGTGACCCATCATTGGCGTCAGTGGAGGGAATAGTGCCACATTGTTAGTGTCAGTGGAGGGAATAGTGACCCATCATTGGTATCAGTGGAGGGAATAGTGACCCATTGTTGGTGTCAGTGACAGGAATAATGCCTCAAGGGCCGAATAAAGGCAAGCAAAAGGCCGCATCCAGCCCCAGGGCCGCATTTTGGAGACCAATGCCATAGAGTTTGCTTTGTCCACACTAGGCAAAGAAAGAGTTTTAATCTATTAGAGGTACTCCATGCAGTCAGCACTCCACCACTCCACCATCCTATTGCTGTAAATTGATGACAATATTCGAATTTGGATGTAACTTTCTTGACCAATGTGCTTTGAGGATATGACCAATTTCGAGGTAAGTGGCAAGGAAGGGTTAAAAAGGATTTAAGCCGAAGCAACGCTAAAATAAAACTTCCTCCATTTATTTATTGCTGAAGATGAAGTGTGTAAGATGAACAGTTGGCGGAGGGTATATTTTAACAAGAATTCAGCTGAATTGCACACACGATGAGCAGAAAGTTAGTGACACAGCTAATATGGATGTCACATTAAAGGTGCATCATCTCCCTCCACCACGTGAGAGAACTTGGCAAGAGGGTTTAATACCAAGACATTCACAGATGAAGAATCCCGTCTTCTTTAATAATCCATCTGTGCATGTTTCACAAGGACGTTTATGAAAGGATAAGCTTGCGTAAAGCTGGAATTTTCATCAATCAGCCATTCACTCTGTATCTTATCTCTATGGATTCTCCAACAAGAACCCATGTCAATGGTAGACATTCGCTGTACTGTGCTCTACATACCAGTATTGGATCTCAGTGGACCCACATGTCATAGCTCAGTCCTACATCTATCACTTTGGCCCTTGGGGTTCTATGAGCAGAACTGTGCATGGACTCAGGAGATGCAAAAGCTAAAATAAACTTATTGCCACAACTGGCAGGCCACTGACCATGCTTAGAGTGGTGGGCACAGCAGACAGACCACAAAATACTTCCCCAAAGGACAGCAAAATGTAAAGGGGACTTCTAAGAGTAAGGGTCGTGTAGCAAGGTCCCGCACCTCCAAAGGTCTAATGGTGACCTCCAGAGTTAGGAAGAGCTGACACCCGTCTTTGTAGATTGGGTTACAAGGCATGATGGAAGATGGAGTGATGGGCGCCAGACACTTTTTGAATGCAAAAGAGATCTCTTAACAGAACTGTGGGAGAGTGGGTTAAGGGCACCCTTAAGTAGATGCAATGTTAATTGGCAGTCTCCGAGACTTCTCTAGGTGGACAGCTATACAGGTGAAGGCCTCCAGCCAGATACCACTTCTGAATAGGTAGGACCACTGTCTCCTATGGCAACAAATCTTGTAACAGTCACTAACGGTAGTTGCATTTGACTATTGGTAACACAAATAGTTCTCCTTGCACTCTACAGTCTCTCACTGTAGAGCTTCACTCTCTGAGCTCCCAGTCTCTCTCACTAGACTCTCAGACCCAATTGCCACTGGATCCTCTGAGTTCTTCCACTTCCATAACTCATTAACTTCCTCAAGCTTCACCCCCCCCTTCCCGTCTGGGTCCCAGGCTTGGCACTCACAGATAGTCCTCAAGCGTCACCTCTGCTGTCCTGCTGGGTCCCTGGCTTGGCACCTGCTGAAGTTTTCCCACTTCTTCACCGTCCCCGGCTGATGAAAAGACTGCTCTGGTACTGGCTCCAGCTTACTCACAGTGGTCTCCGGTAACAAGGTGGACGGTTCCTTAGTGGCGACAGCTTCCCCTCTACCTCCGACCACAACTGGTTCCCTGTCTAGCTGAACTGTTACTCTCAGTTGGACTCCAATCCTGCAATCCCAACCCTGTGCTGCTTCTCCTGCTTCTGGATAGGCCCTCAGACAGCCTAGATGCCCCCGGGGATAGGCCTCAGGCTTCCGGCCTAGCAGCCCGGGGCAGCATAACACATGTCCACCCAGACAGCCGTCCAGGTGGCACAGAACCCCAATTACCTGACGCCACCCAAATAAATAGGCTCTCCCAGCAGGCCAAGGGGCTAAAGAAACCCCCCGCCCAATGGCTGAGACACCCCATCCATTCATAACCTGACCTTGATAAGCCCTTGTCTATCTGTCATCAACATAAGGCCACTTAGGGACAGAAGAGAGAAGGTGCAGCAAGTCCAGAACTAGAGAGGAACCAGTGGATCTACTAACAATTAACCAGGGCAAATACTGCCTGGCAAACTAAATTTACTAGCAACTCTGCCTAAACACCAGGGTGCTACAGTCACATTGTTACATTTGCTTTGTTAAGTTTTTAACCACTTGATCACTGGGCACTTAAACCCCCTTCCTAACCAGACCAATTTTCAGCTTTCGATGCTCTCACATTTTGAATGACACTTACTCAGTCATGGAACACTGTACCCATTTGAAATGTTTGTCCTTTTTTTCACACAAATAGAGCTTTCTTTTGGTGGTATTTAATCACCACTGGGTTTTTTTATTTTTTGCGCTATAAATCAAAAAAGACTTCAAATTTGGTAAAAAAAAATAAATAAATTCTTTGTTTCTGTTAAAATTTATTGCAGAGTATTGGCAAGTATTGGCAAGTATTGGCAAGTATTGGCAGAGTATTGGCAAGTATTGGCTGAGTATATGGAGCGATCGCGTGGTAAACGGCCGCTATCAGCGGCCATTTACCGTGATCCGTGATGCGGACCCGGCGGTCACGGATGTTCCTGGGTGCCGCTCCCACCCCCTCCACAGACCAGCTCTCAAGTGAGCACAGGAGGGCAGAGCAGAGAGCCTGACAGTCACCAGCTCTCTGCTCAGGAAGCACTGAGAACCAAGCGATCAGCAGTGTTTGATCACTCAGTTCTCAGCCTTAGAGCCGACACATCGGACCGATGCTGCATCCACCTAGGAAAGTATGATTTAAAAAAAAAAAAATCCCATACTTCTCTTTTAATCAGAGTTATGACTATTTATTTCTCCCTGGCTAACTAATAGGAGTTACTTGGCCAGCAGTGCATGTTGGAAAAGCGTATAAATGTTCAGAGAGTGACTTTGAGTAGTCTGCCTGCTCTCCCCTGGGCCTCCTGCCTGGGGGAGGTGTGTGTTGTGCAGCTAAAACTTCTTAGGCCTGCTGCCTGTAAGTATGGCCATGTGGCTGGACAGAGGCCTGGATTTGGGGCCTAATCTGTAGAGCCTGGGAACTAAGGAGCCATGGAGAACCTCCAGATGTCTTGAGGGGCTGGAAAAAAGCTTGGATGTGGAGCTTGGACCTCATTGGAGTATGGTGTCTTTTACCCCGGGTGCTGGCAAGGCTATTTATCCTTGAGGACCATGAGTACTTTGCCTACTCTAGCTAAATTAAAAAACAAAAATGGCTTTAGATATACATTAAATTATTTTTTTCTGTAGTTCTTTGCCTGCTGGAAGCAGACATGTGCAAACACTGGCAGATCACAACAAAACATCGGAACCCTTGTCATCTCTGATGGCGTGGCATGTGAATGTTTGTGCTCCCCATGGTTGGTTGTATCACTTAAAAGTCCCTATTCTGTCTCCCGTTCTTTACAGCATCCAGTTCATAGATAATGTGTGACTAAAAACAAGCACCTATAATAAAAAAAAGTTATACCAGAGCACAGCAGATGTCCTATCACACATTAGAGTGCTATTTGAAGCCTACGTCTACGTGCTACCCCCATGATGTTCCCTGGCGGGGGGTCTGCTGTCAGTCATCGTCCTCATCCTCCTCATGGCTGCACACACAGCCAAGGAGCTGTCATCAGTTCTTCCCACTTGTCAGTAATCTTCACCACCATGGCCACAGCTAGGCACTGAAGCTAACAAGAGATAGGTAGGACAACCCTTAAAACCCATAAGTAGAGAGGAGTGAATTTGAGAAGAACCCCTTTACCTCGGGGGCCTTTAAAGGGTCAGATGATTAAAATGTTCTGCCTCTTTTTTTATTTTTAATATATTAACTTGTTTAAATTAAGTATTGGGAAGTAAACCAGTAAAAGGGGTGCTCCTACCTCCATCTGGAACCTGTACAGGGGCGGACTGACCATTGAGCCACTCGGGCACTGCCCGAGGGCCCTGGGCCACTAGGGGGCCCCATCAGGGTTGCCAGCCTCAGTAAAACCAGGGACAGTATGTATAAATCTGTGTTTTTTTTTACATCTGTCTGTGTATACTGCGTGTACATGTATGTGTATACTGTGTGATTGTATACTGTGTGTGTGTATACTGTGTGGCCCCATAATCTCTGATTGCCTGGGGGCCCCATAATCTCCGATTGCCCGGGGGCCCCATGAGTTATCAGTCCGCCCCTGAACCTGTACATACTACTGACACATATGCGCTGGCACACGGCTGGCTCCACTGGCAAGCCAACTAATAGATTGATCGTTATTAGAGCCAAGAACCTTCTGGCTTTTCGCTGAAGACTCTACCTAATCACTGAGCTCTGGCCAGCTATTAGTTGACTGAAGTGGAGATTTCTCGTGCTAGTCTAATGGTGGGATTTGAACAGTCATAACCAGTTAAAGTAGAATATATTAAATTAATTCTGTGAATTACACATACAAAAAAAAATCCTTGCAGTCCAACCCCCCCCCCTGCACTGCATCTGTAAAATACTCCTAAATTTAGGCATAGAGGAATAAGCTGAAATACCTACCTCATTATTTGCTCCAGCGGAACTCCTCCAATGCCATGCAAACGTTCTTTAAAGCCTCTTCTCTAAGGCGATCCGACTAGCGGTTGCATGCTGACATCACCACATATAATGCAGGGTCTCAAGTGGGGCTCACCCACAAAACCCGGAGTGCTGGGGAGAAGAGATGAGCGGCGAAAGTCTTCCAGACCAAGGAATAAGGTAAGTATTACAGATTATTCTTCTAACCCCTAGACTTAACAAGCATTTAACTATTGTGGGAGGCCCCACTGCAAGGGTGTTTTTTCTGTAATTCCTGGAGTTACGCTTTAAGGAAGAAGATGGGAGAGGAGGAGAAGAACAGAGGGGAGGCTAAGAGTTGTGAAGAGAGGAAAGAAGAGAGAATATGATCACCATGTGTAAATATATAAGGGGTCCATATAGTGAACTTGGTGTTGAGTTATTCACTTTAAGGTCATCACAGAGGACAAGAGGGTACTGTTTACATCTAGAGGAAAAGAGATTTCATCTCCAAATATGGAAAGGTTTCTTCACGGTAATGCCCCGAACACAATCGGACTTTCCGACAACAAAACTGTGGATTTTTGTTCAAAGGTTGTTGGCTCCAACTTGTCTTGCATACACACGGTCACACAAATGTTGGACAACAATTACGAACGTCAAGAACGTGGTGAAGTACAACAAGACGAGAAAAAGGACGTTCAATAGCCAGTGTGGCTCCTTCTGCTTGATTCCGAGCATGCGTGGATTTTTGTGCATTGGACTTGTGTACACACGATTGGAAATTCCGACAACAAAGTTTTGTTGGCGGAAAATTTGAGAACCTGCTAGCCAACATTTGTTGGCGGAAAGTCCGATCGTGTGTATGGGGCATGAGAGCTGTGAAAATGTGGAATAGACTCCCTCCAGGGGTGGTTCTGGCCAGCTCAGTAGATTGCTTTAAGAAAGGCCTGGATTCCTTCCTAAAAGTAAATAATATAACTGGGTACTAACATTTATAGGTAAAGTTGATCCAGGGAAAATCCAGTTGCCCTCCAAGGGATCAGGAAGGAATTTTTTCCCCTGCTGTAGCAAATTGGAGCACTCTTTTCTGGGGGTATTTTCGCCTTCCTCTGGATCAACTCTGTGGGTATAGGATTGGGTATATGGGAATGTATGATGTTATTTTTTATTTCATTATTATTTATTTATTTTTTTTATGGTTGAACTAGATGGACTTGTGTTTTTTTTTCAACCTGACTAACTATGTAACTATGAAAAGAGGAGTAAGAAAAGAAGAGTAAAAAGAAGGGAAAATAAAAGTGAGGCGAAAGAGTGGAAAAGAGAGGAGAGGACAGGCGAGGACAGGAGAGGAGAGGGAAGGGAAGAGGTGATGAGATGTGAGGGCAGGGCCATGTTTAACACTGATTGGACCCTGGGCAAACAATTTCTTGGGCCCCCCTTCCATGCAATTTCGCTCTCCACCTGCCTGCATACCATGGACTGGGGTGGCGAGGGGACCCATCAATAGACAGAAAACTCCTAGGGATCTTAGAACTCCTCTGATCAATGGAAATGCTGATTTTTTTTCACCAACTACCAATATAAAGAGGAATTTCAACACTGGCCACCAATGTAATGGGGATTTACACTGACCACTAATGTAATAGAAGCATTCACAGTAACCACCAATGTAAGAAGGGGGACCTTCACACGGGCCACTAGTGTGAATAAAAGGACTTTACACCAAGCCCCAATGTAATGAGAAGATTTACAATGACCACCAATGTAAAAGGGATCTACACTGACCACTAATGTAATAGGAGCATTCACAGTAACCACCAATGTAAGGAGGGATTTACACTGACCACCAATGTAAGAGGGACCTTCACACTGGCCACTAGTGTGAATGAAAGTATTCTACACCAAGCACCAATGTAATGAGAAAATTTACACTGACCACCAATGTAACTGAGACATTGAGCCTGCGTTCACATTTGTGTGTGTCGGGAACGTATGCAAAATCGATTTCCTGACACCACAGAAATGTGCTGCCCTTTAGAAGATAAACAGCAGTGCTATTAATTGTTAATGACACCATCACACATCTGCTGACATGTGCTGTACAACCGTGTGAATTTGAAAAAGCGTTAGGGACTTTCTTCCACATTTCTAAATAATTGATATAATTGGGCTGCCCTACATCTTTATCGACCCTGTCAGTACACCTTTGCATCCTAAAACCCCTGCTAACCTCTACACCTCAAACCTCCCCCATCCTCTCCACTTCAACCCTCCACCCCTTTAACTAGATCTACCTCCTCTGCTCATCTTTGCACCCACCTCTATACATCCCCTCCTTGCTCACCTGTGCTCCCCAAACTGTAATTCCTTCTCTGCCTACCTCTGCACACCCCACACTACCCCCCCCCCCTTAATTTGCTTACCTTTGCAGAACAGGCTGATGTTAAGCTATATGACCACAGTTGCAGTTATGACTTTCAAGCATGCCCCTTTATCTCCCCAGTGGGCAGTGTTCAGCATAGGTGATGGTGGATATGACCTCAGGGGGGCATGATATACATATGAATGGCGCCTCTATTTACGTATGAATGCAGTATGCCCATGGCTATTTACATATGAATGCAGGTGATATTTACATATCAATGCAGGTTATTTACATGTAAACACAGGGTCTGCAGGTGAGTCATCTGTACACAACAATAAGGCAGAGTTGGGCAGCATTAGTAACAGAACTCCACACTGAGATATCGGGACACAGCACAGGACTAAAACTTCAAGGGACAAGGGAATTTAAACCGGGATAGTTGTCAAGTATGAGGTAGTTGCTTTGGGCCCCACAACAATGACAGGGCCCAGGGCAGCTGCCCTTTTTGCCCTGCCTTAAAGATGGCCCTGGGCAGGGTATGCAATGCAAGGAACATGAAGAAGGCGAGGGAGAGGAGTGAGTGGAAGGTATAGAGGAGGCAAGGAGAGGGTGAGATAGAGGGAGAGAAGACAGAAGACGGAAAAGGATAAGATGTGAGAAGAAGGGAAATAAGCAGAGAAGGTAGGGGAGAGGAGACAAATGGGTATAGAAGGGGAAGATGGGCGAGGACAAGGAAAAAGAGGGAAAATAAGAGGGAGTGGAAAACAGGGAAAGGAGAGGGAAAGCAGAGGAAAAGGAAGAAGGAGAGGGAAAAGAGAGGAGAGGAAGAGGAAAGAGAGGGAAAGGAGCGGAGAGTATGGAAGAGGAGAGGGAAGAGATGTTTAGATGTGAGGGCAGGGTATAGAATGCCAGGAACATGAAGAAGGAGAGGGAGAGGAGAGGAGTGAGTGGAAGGTATAGAGGAGGCAAGGAGAGCGAGAGAAGAAGACAGAAGAGGAAAAAGATAAGATGCGAGAAGAGGGGAAATAAGCAGAGAAGGTAGGGGAGAGGAGAGAAATGGGGATAGACGGGGAAAATGGGCGAGGACAGGGAAAAAGTGGGGAACTAAGAGGGAGTGGAAGATAGGGAAAGGAGAGGAGAGGGAAAGGAGAAGAAAAGGAAGAAGGAGAGGGTAAGGATAGGAAAAGGAAGGAGATGAGGGAAAACAGAGAAGAAGAAAAAGAAGGAGAGGGAAAGGAGCGGAGAGTATGAAAGAGAGGGAAGAGATGATTAGATGTGAGGGGAGGGTATAGAATGCAAGGAACATGAAGAACGGGAGGGAGAGGTAGAAGAAGAGGAGAGAAGTGAGGGGAAGGTATAGAAGAGGGAGAGATAAAGACAGAATAGTAAAAGGATAAGATGTGAGAAGAGGGGCAATAAGCAGAGAAGGTAGGGGAGAGGAGAGAGATGGGGAAAGAAGGGGAAGATGGGCGAGGAGAGGGAAAAGGAGGGGAACTAATAGGGAGTGGAAAATGGGGAAAGTAGAGGAAAAGGAAAGATGAGTGGGAAAAGAGAGGAGGGGAGAGGAAAAGGAAGAAGGAGAGGGAAAGGAGAGGAGAGTAGGGAAGGAGAGGAAAAGGAAGAAGGAGAGGAGAGTAGGGAAGAAGATAGGAGAGGGAAAGGAAGAAGGAGACAGAAAGGAGAGTTGGAAAGTTGAGAGAAGAGGAAAAGGATAAGAGCTGGGAAGAGTGTAAAGGAGGGAAGAAGGTAGAGGAGAGGGAAAGGATAGGATAAAAAGGGAAAAAAGTGGAAAGAGGGGAGAGGACAGGAGAGAAGAAGTGAAAAGAGGAGAGAGAAGAGGCAAGAAACAATTGGAAGAAAAAGAGAATTCCACAGAATTTGACTTCTCAATGTGTCCAGGGGTACCCTGGGTCTTCCAGAATCCTAACAACACCCCTAGACTTTTTGAAGAGCAGAGCTCCACTCCTGGCTGCAAGTGGTAATATACAATATTTTTTAGTGGTAATATGTAAAATCAGAGCAGAAGGCAGTTTATTTTTCTTTATTTTTAAGAATAGGAGATTAATAAGTAGATCTAGACAAGACAATATCGATGAATAGTTTGGTTGTCTATGAAAGGTTCATATACCATTGTGGAGTAAACATATATAAACACTGCAGAAAACAGAGAAGACTCAATTGAGGTCATGTCTTTTTCCACTAGAAAAAAAAAAAAAATTCACAATAGCAGGATATTTTGACTGGCTCTCTGTGTGTCTTTTTGTGCGTTTCAGGTACTAATTCAGCCCAAAATTCGGACTTCGTTATTCCAATGAAGTGGCCTGCGTGCGACCCCCTGAAGGGGAAAATGCAGAATCATATATACATATATAAATATATACATGATTCTGCAGAGGAGGGCCCCTTTGTAGACGTAGATAGAAAAATCGTGAGAACCCTTTCTCGAAAAACGAACATTCGGCCGAGAGCGCAAGCGATAGCGCCATCATGTAATGACCGATAAATCGTTCAACACATTAGCCTTTCAATTCATTGTTCGTTCGGCAGATAAACATCCCAACGATTAGCGATTTTGTGCCCATTAACTGGCCGAAAAACGAACCAACTGTCTAAATGACCGAATTTCGACCGATTTTTCATATTGTGTAGGGCCAGCATAAGTGGTTAAAGTGGTTGTAAACTCCTATATATACCGAGTGAAGTGACTGGCTTCATGTGATACACAGAGATGAAACAAATCCTCCTACATAAGGTGGACCTGTTTATCTGCCGCCTTCTCTTATCTACATCCCTTCAAAGTGCTGACCTTATAAAGCTTATCTGAGCTGCAAGAAAAGAAACAGGGCAGAGAGCTGAAGTTACACTCTGCAGGGCTCAGTGAGGAGAGCTCTGACAGCTGATTGGAAGGAAAGGACACAACCCTCTTCAAACAGAACACAGGAACAGAGCTGAGGCTGTCAATCACAGGCTATGTGCTGGAGCTCCCTCCCCTTTGATTATATACCCAGTGAAGTAACTAGCCTCAGGTGATACACAGAGATGAAACAAATTATTCTACATAAGTTGTACCTGTTTATCTGCCGCCTTCTCTTATCTACAACCATTCAAAGTGCGGAGTTTATAAAGCTTGCCTGAAAAGTAAAAAAAAAAAAATAGGGGGCGGAGAGCTTGAATTACACTCTGCAGAGCTCAGTGAGGAGAGATCTGAGAACTGATTGGAAGGAAGGGACACAGTCCTGTCCACACAGCTCACAGGAACAGAGCTGTCAATCTACTGCAGGTCCCTCCCCTGTCACCTTTGTTCTCTTGGTGTCAGGAAAACTTGTCGGAAGGGACTCATACTGATAGCAGAGGAAGGAGGCAGCAGAAAGAAATGACACTTAGTGCTCTGGATTGAGACAAATACACACTATAGAGGGATATGCTTTGTTCAGATTTCATGTCTGAGGTTTACAACCAATTTAAGGCTAAACAAGCAATTTCTAAAAAGGTACATTACGATGTACTGTCGTTATGGTTGTTCCCATTCTCATTTCAATCTAGGTTGATTGTACCCATCTCCTTATGATTAAATGTGACACGTTTTCTGTATCTTGTTCTTTTCTTACCAATAAAATACACTCACCGGTCACTTTATTAGATACACCTGTTCAAGTGCTTGGTAACACAAATTCCTAATCAGCCAATCACATGGCAGCAACTCAATGCATTTAGGCATCTAGTCGTGGTGAAGGCGACTTGCTGAAGTTCAAGCCGAGCATCAGAATGGGGAAGAAAGGGGATTTAAGCATAACTCCCAACTGTCCCTGATTTCGAGGGACTGTCCCTGATTTGAAGCAATGTCCCTCTGTCCCTCATTCCTCCTCATTTGTCCCCCATTTTGGTCTGATCTATATAGTTGTATATAAAATGCACTTTTTATCTTTCAAAAAGTGTTTCCCAGCGCTAAACCTTTCATCTGATTTGTAAATTGCTGCATTTTTAAATTTTAAAAGCCAATATAAAGGAATAGTAGTGGTAAAAAAAGCCCCTTGTCGATTTAATTAACCTTTATTTTTGGTTAATTCTTCTTTAAGAGGGTGTGGCAGGGGGCGTGTCTTATGCCTACATAGGTTTGCTAGTAGGCGTCCCTCATTCCCATCTCAAAATGTTGGGAGGTATGTTTAAGTGACTTTGATCATGGCATGGTTGTGGGTGGCAGACGGGCTGGTCTGAGTATTTCAAAAACTGCTGATCTACTGGGATTTTCATGCACAACCATCTCTCTGGGTTTACAGAGAATGGTCCAAAAAAGAGAAAATATCCAGTGAGCGGCGGTTGTGTGAAGAAAAATGCTTTGTAGAGGTCAGAGGAGAATGGGCAAACTAGTTCCAGATGATAGAAAAGGCAACAGTACCTCAAATAACCACTTGTTACATCCAAGGTATGCAGAATACCATCTCTGAACACACAACACATCGAACCTTGAAGCAGATGGACTACAGCAGCAGAAGACCACACCGGGTGCCACTCCTGTCAGCTAAGAACAGGAAACTGATGCTACAATTCACACAGGCTCATCAAAATTGGACAATAGAAGATTGGAAAAACATTGCCTGGTCTGGTGAGCTGATTTTAGCTGTGACATTCAGATGGTCGGGTCAGAATTTGGTGTAAAAAACATGAAAGTATGGATCCATCCTGCCTTCTATCACCGGTTCAGGCTGGTGGTGGTGTAATGGTGTGGGGGATATTTTCTTGGCACACTTTGGGCCCCTTAGTACCAATTGAGCATTGTTTAAACACTACGGCCTACCTGAGTATTGTTGCTGACCATGTCCATCCCTTTATGACTACAGTGTACACATCTTCTGATGGCTCCTTCCAGCAGGATAATGCACCATGTCACAAAGATCCAATCATCTCACCACTGGACAATGAGGTCCCTGTACTCCGATGGCCGCCACACTCATCAGATCTCATCCAATAGAGCACCTTTGGGTTGTGGTGGAGATTCCCATTATGGATGTGCAGCTGACAAATCTGCAGCAACTGCGTGATGCTATCATGTCACTATGGACCAAAATCTCTGAGGAACGTTTCCAACACCTTGTTGAATCTATGCCACCAAGAATGAAGGCAGTTCTGAAGGCAAAAGGGGGTCCAATCCGGTACTAGCAAGGTGGACCTAATAAAGTTGCCGGTGAGTGTATTTGCACAAAAAATGATTGATTACCTGATTGGGCAGTTTTGTTTTTTTTAGTCGAAGTGAAAAGTTGCCGATGTGGCTCTGGCCTTATTCATCCTCAAAAAGAAAAATCTAAAGCAACCCTCCCTAGATATTTTGCCTCCTTTGGGCTCCTGCCACAGATCTGAGCCAAAGAGCTTGCGATCTGTTCACTGCCAGCAGAAGCAAGTTATTCAAGGTCACAGCAAGCTGGAGGCAGCCAGCCCGCCACACTTCAAGCAGCTCCCTGGTTGCGTCCTACGGGTTATTTACATTCCGTCTCTTGTCTATTGATTTCCTTCACTATCCCTGCAGCTCTCCATTGACTGTATGACCATCATCTGATGAAAAAGATAACACAGGACACACAATGCTGATGAAGGGGAAAAAATGAATATTCATGAGGGTGCCGAAAACGGTCCTCTACTGCTGATTACAAGGTGAATAAAAGCAGATGAAGATGAATTGATTTGGTCTGAAATGCTTTTGAAACACATTTGTCTCTTATTATGCGCTTCTCGTCTAAATTGCCCTTTTAGGATTAACTGTTGCACTCCCGACGCACCCGGCTCTTAAAGCTGAACGCCCGGCAAACAGATGAAAGACATGCAGGATCTCAGAAAAGTCAGTACAACCAGGTGAGGAGGACAAAGACAAGTGTGTCTTGTCTACAGTCAAGCATGGTGGTGGGAGTGTCATGGTCTGGGGCTGCATGAGTGCTGCCGGCACTGGGGAGATACAGTTCATTGAGGGAACCATGAATGCCAACATGTACTGTGACATACTGAAGCAGAGCATGATCCCCTCCCTTCAGAGACTGGGCCGCAGGGCAGTATTCCAACATGATAACGACCCCAAACACTCCTCCAAGACGACCACTATACACGTGCGATTAAGTTCGTAGGGAATAGATTTTCAAACAAATTTGTTAGTATTCGTACATTCGGATCAATTCAAACATCCGAATAGCTGAAAGAACCAAAATACGAAAATTACGAAATTATGAATAAGCAAAATAACGAACGCGCAAAAATACGAACTTACGAACGGACGAAAATACGAAACTCCGAAACAGTAAGAGAAAGAAAAGGACATCTACAACGAATGATTTACATTTCGTATTTTCAATCCTTTGTCTGTTCGTGATTTCGTATGTTCGTACTTTCATTCGCGTGTTGGTAATTTCGTTTCTTCGTCTGTTCGCAATTTCGCTTGTTCATGTTCTCGAATCGTTCTTTTGAATGCACGGTGTAAGTGTATCTTAATATGTATGTTCATAATTTCGTGTTCTCGAATTGTTCTTTCGAATGGGCAGTGTATTAGTGAGTGATGTATCTTACTTAAAGAGGAAGTACACCCTGGTGGGTTTTACTTCCTCTTTATTTCACTGCAAAGGTAAAGCATAATGGGCTACTATGCATCGCATCGCATCGCATAGTAGCCCATTATGTGTCACTTAACTGAAACCAAAGCCCGCGATGTCTCAGTTGCCCGCACTAGCAGGGAGCGTCCATCTTCACCCCTCTTCCTTCCGGGGCCGCGAACTCCGGCTCTGTGACTGTCCGGAGTTGCGTGACGTCACTCCCGCGCATGCGCACGGGAGCCGCCAGTCACGGCATGACCCCTATAAGAAACGGCACGATGTGCCCTTTCTAAAGCCCGCATGTGCCGAAGACATCGGCACTCGGGTCTTCCGTAAATATCTCCTAAACCGTGGAGGTTTAGGAGACTTTTCAATCACCTACAGGTAAGCCTTAATATAGGCTTACATGTAGGTAAAAGTGGCTGTACAGGGTGTACAACCACTTTAATATCTTTAGCCAATCAGCTTATCCCTTTTGTGTCCGAGTCGCACGGCATTCCTGAATCTTTTTAGTTGAGGAGGAGACGGAGTCAGGTCTCTTGACTGAGGGAGTGGACAGGAGTAAGTACAGGACTTATTAGAAAAGCAAGCATAGGATTATTTATTCTTTATTTCCTATGAAAGTACGAATCAACGGAAAAGGCAATCTCACAAAAGTAACAATTACCAAATTACGAGTAGTGTACCGAATGAACGAAAATTATCTAACAAAATTACGAATTTCGAATCAAAGAAAATTAGACTAATGGAATTACGAATCATTTCGTATCAAAGAGAATATATCGGTTACGAAAATACGAACGAGTCCGAATATGAAAACTCGCGTCTTACAAAATTTCGAATCGTTATGAATCAATGGAAGCGTAAAGAAACAAAACAAATTTTTTTGTTGTGCACATGTCTAGCGATCACTGTCTTGCTAAGGAAGCTGAGGGTAAAGGTGATGGACTGGCCAAGCATGTCTCCAGACCTAAACCCTATTGAGCATCTGTGGGGGAAACCTCAAATGGAAGGTGGAGGAGCGCAAGGTCTCTAACATTCACCAGCTCCGTGATGTCGTCATGGAGGAGTGGAAGAGGACTCCAGTGGCAACCTGTGAAGCTCTGGTGAACTCCATGCCCAAGAAGGTTAAGGCAGCGCTGGAAAATAATGGAGGCCACACAAAATATTGACACTTTGGGCCCAATGTGGACATTTTCACTTAGGGGTGTACTCACTTTTGTTGCCAGCGGTTTAGACATAAATGGCTGTGTGATGAGTTATTTTGAGGGGACAGCAAATTTACACTGTTATACAAGCTGTACACTCACTACTTTACATTGTAGCAAAGTGCCATTTCTTCAGTGTTGTCACATGAAAAGATAAAATATTTTTTTAAATGTTAGGGGTGTACTCACTTCTGTGAGATACTGTATATAATGTTTGGGGGTTCTAAGTAATTATCTAGCAAAAAATACAGATTTTAACTTGTAAGCAACAAATGTCAGAAATAGGCTTAGGCATGAAAAGGTTAAAGCCCAACTACAGGAATTAGACAGAATCTGCCCTTGCAGTGCCCCCTACCCCCCACACAGCAAGGGTTAGGAGGGTCTAAAGAGGCTGTATGACTTGCCTTAGAGGTGTGCTGGGATATGCTGGAGGATCTATTGATGGTAGCTGCTGGGGGATCTATTGTCGCTGGAAGGGGTCCATAGTTGGGAGGGTCTGTTGTTGCTGGTGGGGATCTATTGTTGCTGGGAAGATCTACTGTTGAGGGAAGGATCCATTGATGCTGGGGGATCTACTGTTGAGGGAGGTGTCTATTGTTGCTAGGGGAATCTCCTGTTGAGAGTGGGATCTATTGTTTCTGGGGGATCTACTGTTGAGTGACAGGTCTGTTATTGCTGGCTGCTGAAGTGTCTTTTGATGTTGGCTGTTAGGAGATATTTTTTTTGCTGGAGGGGTCTATTGTTGGATCTATTATTTTGGTGAGGTATCTATTGTTTCTGGGGAGATCTATAGTTGGTGGTGGGGTCTATTACTGCTGGCGGTATCTATTTTACTGCTTTTCTTGTTATAATTAACAAATTCCATACAAATTACTTAGCACAAAATAATAAATGGTACTTGGTTCTGTATTCTCTAAAAGGGACGGTGCTCGGAGGTGGGTAGGGGGGCGAAGACAAGGGGTGGTTTTGAAGGGGGAAGTACCTGCACCTATCCTCTGAGAAAAAAGGCCCTGAGGCTGACGCATATATCCTGTGACGTAAGCCACACTCTACCATGGAACTCTACAGAATACTTTTATTGCAAACCAGGGTGAAACATCACAAGTGCAGTCTGCTTACGTGTTTCTTCTCATGTAAGGTCCCATGCAGGCAGAAGTGCGTAAGGAGACACATGGCTTTACACGTGGAGGACTACATGCAGTACAGAAGCACGTAATTAAAACCAGAGGCTCTAATTGGCTTAAAAAAAGGGTGAGCTCAGGTTGCAGAGCACTGCGCCCTGATCCCACCCTGTTGTGTGGCAATAGCGAATAAACATTCGCTATTGTCTTCCTGATTCTCCTCCCGGCCAATCAGGAAGCGGTTGGCCCGGGAGTCTTAGGACTCGCTTCCTGTTCGGTCGGGAGGAGAATTACCAGCTCTCCTCCCGCTGCATTGTATGATAGAGATGGCAGTAGGGCTGTCGGGTGTGTGCATTAGCGGTCTTCTCCTCCACCTCTATGTATCCAGCTGATCTCCAGTCTCCACGGGGGCCCCGGTGATGGTGATGAGGGTGGCGGAAGCTTAGAGTCCCCCCAGTAGCGGACGCTTCCGCCTCGGGCTGTGACTTCATCCTCAGCCCTGGAGCTCCAGAGCTGGCCTGGCCCTTCCCTCCTCCGCCTGCTGGAAGATGATTGTTTACGGGTCAGGAGCATGGTAAGTGTACGGGTGTGGGTCGGGGTAGGGGGTCCAGGGAGGTCGGAGGTAGTACAGAGGATATGGTTGTACAGGGCAGGCAAGCAGGCAGGGAAGAGCTGTCTTGGAATTGAATGGGGAGACAGATCCGGGCTGTCTGAGCCCCATTTAAAAGGTTCATCGAAGCCCCATTGAAGCTCCACTAAAGCCTCATGGAAGCCCCACCCCAGCCTCATCGAAGACTCACACAAACACCAAGCAAAAGCTAGGTGTAAACAGGACTGTCAACAAGACTGTGTCCGAAGCCATGTTTTGAAGCAAATGTGAACTAGTCCTTAGCGCCCCCCCCCCCCCCCAAAACATTTTTAGCACCAGCCGTTGATGCTTCGGCTTTGCTTAAAAAATGATACCCCATGTAGCTTTAGTGGTGCTTCAAAGCATCTTCAAAGCCTCCATAGAAGTCTATGGCAAAGCTTGCTTGAAGCCCCACCGAAGCCTCATTGAAGCCCCATGAAGCCTCACCAAAGCCCCACCAAACCCCCACCAAAGGTTCATTGAAGCCCCATTGAAGCTCCACCAAAGCCTCATGGGAGCCCCACCAAAGCCTCATTGAAGCCCCACCAAAACCTCATCGAAGACTCCCCGAAAAACCAAGCAAAAGCTAGGTGCAAACAGGACTGTACACAAGACTGTGTCCGAAGCCATGTTTTGAAGCAAGTGTAAAGTAGCCCTTAGTGCCCACCCCAAACATTTTTAGCACCAGCCGCTAATGCTGGGTACAAGGTGCCTTTAAAAATTGTACAATGTAGGTTCAAACTTTGCAGAGATTCCTCTGTGCTTGTGACCTTTAGCTGCGAGCAAAGATGTTGTAATAATTCGGCGCCCTTTCTTTTCTCATCGCCGGCATCTCATTTCTCTCTCTCTTTCCATGTGATCTTTCCTCAGAAAGGCTCTAAAAATGAAAAGCTAATTTTCAGCCCTGCTGCCGAAATGGACTTTCCGGAGTGTGAGCCGCGGAGACATATTCCAATTCGCTGCGCCGACTTCTCTGTTTAACATGCATTGCAGAATCAATTTTCTGTTTAAACTACAGCCTTTTTCTCCCGCACCATAAATCACTTACCATTTTTATCCCATTCCTCCCCGCCGTATCTCAGGGCTGTGCCGCGACTATACATTGCACCGATATCCCATTATTATATATAACTCAGTTAATCTTATTTACCGAGCCTTACAGGGCTCTCTGCTTGATCCTGTGTATTACTAGACAAGCCTGTCTCGACTACGGAGATGCCGAAGCTTGCTTTTATTACACACAATAAAGTGATTGCTCCATCAAGGAGATGTCAATCCATAAAATTAAAATTATGCTGATGAGCACTTGTGTCAAAAGGACCCCGAATTTAAGTCCGCACGTTCCGTCTTGTTGACTGTCTGCTTGCACTTTGTGTGATTTATGGATACTGCCTGCTGTCGCCTGCAAATAGGAGATATCAGTTCTCCCATGGAGGCTTGACAAGGGCAGGGCCCCTCTCCCTGGACCCTCTCTATTCAGTCAATGCTGCACTTTCATTTTTTTTTTACAAATTGTACGTGCTTTAGGTCCATGAAATAGCTCTACACTACTAAAAACTATACCTGTTCATAGGATAACTAAAATATTTCTCAAGCAAATTATATGGTCAAAAGTTTGTAAGCACTTGACCATCTATATGGCACCCCTCTAAATGAGTTCAAGTGTTTCCAGTGAAGGATGTTGATGCTACAGCATACAAAGACATTTTAGAAAATTGGAAGCTTCCAGCCTTGTGGTAACAGTTTGGTGAAGACCCTTTTCTGTTCCACCATGACTGTGCCCCTGTGTACATAGTCAGCTCTATAAAGACATGGCTTGATGAGTCAGGTATGGAGGAACTCAAGTGACTTGCGCAGAAACTGGATCTTCACCCTACCAGACACCATACATAAAGACATGGTTTGACTTGTTTGGTGTGGAGGAACTTGAGTGTCCTGCACAGAGCCATGGCCCCAACCCTACAGATCACTATCCATAAAAGACATGGTTTGATAAATTTGGTATGGAAGAACTCGAGTGACCTGTGCAGAACCTGGACCTCCACCCTACTGAGCACCATACATAAAGACATGGTTTGATGAGTTTGGTATAGAGGAACTTGAGTGGCCTGCACAGAGCCCTGACCTCCACCCTACATATCACCTTTGAGATGAATTAGAATGCCGATAGCAAGACAGTTCTTCTCATCCAACATTGGTACCTGACTTCACAAATGTTGTTCCAAATTCTTGCAGGAAGCCTTTCCACATGAATGGAAGCTGTTATAGGGACAAGGAGGGGCCAACTCTGTATTAATGACTGGGGCCAACTCCATATTAATGGCCATGGTTTTGGAATTGGATGTCCAACATGCTGAGCACTCTCAAGAAATCTTGTGGAAATCCTTCCAAGAAGAATAGAGGCCTTTATAGTTGTAAATGGAAAGGGGGGGGGGGTGTTGGTAGGGTAATCAACAACTGCATGTTATTATACTTGGTTTTGTAATGGAATGCCCAACAAGCTCACATAATTGTAGTTGTCGGGTATCTACATTTTTGAACAATTTAACAATTTACAGATATGATAGAATAAAATCACAAACCAACTGTTCGATGACCAATCATTACATACATAGTGTTTAGCTTTTATAAGGAGTTTTTTTTTTAAATTTTTTTATAATCCAGAATTTCACAGGGGACTATATGGCTTTCAGTATAATACAATGCATGAGTAACCAATGTCAACATACAAACACAATATTTTGTATCTAATACAATAAAGCAGTAGAAGCATTCTGGGTGTTACGTTTAGCTTAGGTTTACACTGTGAACCGCAGGTGAACACAGGACTCGCAACACCTTCCTGTGCAAATCACATACAATTCTGTGCGGTGCGATTTCAGACCATTCATTTTGAATGGCTCAGATCGCACCACATGCTCATCAAAAAGATGCAGGCCGCTTTTTTTTATTTGCACTGGAACTTGATTGCATGGGTGTTTATACCCATGTGATCCAGTTCAGGCAAATGCCCTGCGACCTGCTTTTGGGGTCTTAACTTTCCATCGACACCCGTAGCAGATCTCAGAACACAGTACGATTGCTACTCGGTGCAGAAAACGCACAGGAATCGCCACGATTCCTGCACCGCGTCAGTGTGAACTGGGGCTAAATCTGTTTGAGGATCATTGCAACTAGTTGAAAAATATTAAGAGATATTATTTAATATAAGTACATCAAAGGGGGGAGGGGTTGAAAGCCACCTATGAAATTAGGAATATCTCTAGTGAGGTAATCAGTAGTGTTTCAGAAATGTTCTTCTTGTAGTTTATGGGGGAGTCAGAGTAATCTTTCCCAGGAGTTACAAGTTGTTGATCATGGAAAGCCAAATTTCAACATCACAACCTTTTTTTGATGGATATTTGTAGACACATGGTGCCAATATTAAATAAAAAGGACTGTACACAGTTGGTGTCAATGCTTTACATGGTCAGGTTAGAACAAAGTGGAGGGAGACAGCTCAACCAGGTATATCGGGTGTTAAGTGATTGACCAGGTATATCAGATAAAGTAGATCCACCTAGGTTTATCAGATGGAAGGGGATCAACCCGGTTTATCAAATGGAAGGAGGTCAAAAAGATATATCAGATGGAAGGTGGTCAACCAGGTATATCAGATAGAAGGGGATTAGTCAGGTATATCAAATGAAGGCGATCAACCAGGTATATCAGATGGAAGGAGGTCAACCTGGTATATCAGTTAGAAGGAGGTCAACCAGGTATAACAGATGGAAGGAGGTCAACCAGGTATTTCAGAGGGCAGGAGGTCAACCAGGTATATCAAATGGAAGGAGGTCAACCAGATATGTCAGATGGAAAGAGATCAACTAGGTATATCAGATAGAAGGAGGTAAATCAGTTTTATCAGAGTGCAGGAGGTCAACAGGGGATATTAGATGGAAGGAGATCAACCAAGTATATTAGATATAAGGAGGTCAACCAGGTATATCAAATAAAAGGAGATCAACCGGGTATATCAGATAACAGGAGATAAGCCAGGTATATCAGATAGAAGGAAGTCAACCCGGTATATCAGACGGAAGAAGATCAATCAGATATATCAGATAGAAGGAGATCAATCAGGTATATCTGATGGAAGGTCAACCAGGTATATTGGATGGAAGGAGTGCATTCAAATGTTAGAGAGTATGATTAGCAATATACACATATATGAACACACACAAAAAATATTTAGCGTAATAGACACTGTAAAGCCAGAGTTCAACCCATTGATTTGACTGTTTCTGGACAGGTATATTCAAGACACTCTGAGAATGATAACTGTCACAGTTGCTTGTACTCTCAACTAAACTGTCAAGCCAAATGGTTGGTGTCATAGCTGATCTCCTGTGCAGTTCCACGAGATGGCAGCTCCTTGGTTTGTAACAGACAGCAGGGTGCAGTTCCACTTTAGGGTAGATAAAATAATTGATGTGTGTAAATCCTTTATCTACTGGATGTTCCATGGTGGAGATTTTCCAGTTTGTTTTTCCATACCCTTACTCTAAGACCGTATCACTCGGGTTGATCTTAACATAACTCAACTCCCCAATTATGTGTTTATTCTACATAATGGAGATCCTATCTAGAATATTTCCATGCCATCGTTTGGATTAGCTTTGACCTCATCAGTTTGGAGAAGTTGGGCATTCTGGTTGGGACATCCCACCAACAAAGTGCTCAAGACAAACCAGCATCTAATTAATCCCGCCAACAGCCATGCAAAAGTGAACTATCGGCTTTGGGTTGAGTTCGCAATTTTTTCAATCAGCGGTTTACACCAAGACTGAAACAAATTATCTTTAAAGCTCATTAACGGGCAGAGATGGAGATGCATGCAACAATCCTTCGTGTCATCGCCGATTAACAGAAACAATATAATTAGCACAAGGCTCCTCAAATCCCATCCCTGGTTCTATTCCCCATACAGGCCCGGGGCTGCACTCTTCACGGGAGAGATGGAGCATCTTTTATGATAATTGCATTCCTTGTTTTGCTTTTTGTTCTTTTTTATGTAGCAAAGATTTTATTTATTGCTCCCCGATCTTATCAAAGCCTTTATTTTTATAATAAAAAAATACTCATGAAATATAAATATAACCGACTCGGACTTGTAAAACATAGACGTAAATAGGACAAAGCAGAATAAACCAATTAGACATAAATAGTGGTTCCAATCTTACTGTGACTTTGTACAGCAGCAGAAAAAAAACAGCAATCAGCATTACCTAGAAGAGAAAAGATAAATAGATGAGATATTTGGAAGGTATAAAGAGTGCTAAAAACATAATACAATCAAGTCTAAATAGCAAAAATTACACAAAACAAATTCAATACACAACTGCAAACACTGTTATCAATGATAGATAGATAGATAGATAGATAGATAGATAGATAGATAGATAGATAGATAGATAGATAGATAGATAGATAGATAGATAGATAGATAGATAGATAGATAGATAGATAGATAGATAGATAGATAGAATATAAATAGATAGATAGAAAAGAAAACATTTGTCACTGTAAATAAAAAGTATGGATGTTATTCTACTATTTTTTTCTGCCTAAAAGTTACACTAAAATTATGATTCGGGTACAAAGCATATACAAAAAAAAAAAAAAAGAATAGGTGTGTTGCCTCTATAAGAAAATATTTGAAAAATAAATATATACTGTATATATATTTGTTTTATATTTTCTTAAAGAGTGTGCTGCTGTTTCTAAGAAGTTACACCAAGCACAAGTTTTTTCATTTTTTTTATTTTATTAAATCTTTGGATTGCAAAGTTATTTCAAAACAAAGAGTTGTATTTTTTGGTTTAAACTTTGTGTGTTTTAAGTGCAACTGTAAAAATAAATAAAATAAATAAAAAAATATCAAATTAAAATAAAACAAGAAGTTTATAAAAGAAAAGTCAGCAAAAAAAGTAATAAAAAAGAAGTTATCAAAAAAAGTCAGCAGGAAAATAATAGCTAAGAGGAAAAGGGAAAGAAGGGGTTTAATAGAGCTAATTAGAATATACTGTACAAAGTACTAAGGGCTAATAAGGGGTTAAATAGGAACACATTTCATTTAAAAAAAGGAAACTTTTTGTTTGTTTGTTTTTTCTTTTACCAGGTTGCTTTATTGGACTCATATGCAGAATGAAGTTCATCCCTCTGATTTGCAGATTAATAAAATAGTTGATAAAACAGCAACAATGTTACTTTTTATCTTTCTGTCTTGCCGTTTCTCAACCTCTGTGAGACCAGGGCCTGGTAAATTTTTCCAAAACCTTCCATGCCCTAACAATATAAAAAGTTTATACTTACATAATAAATTATGGGAATACCAAATATGTATTTAAGGATGGAAGGCTCTGGATGGAGCTGGGTGTCACTGTAGGGGACAAACCGATTTTTGGAGGGCGTTATGGGACTCTGTAGTAGATTTGGTAGCCCTGTAGTGGATGAGGTTTCTGGAAGGGGCAGGGAGACTGTGGGAGACTGAAAGGCAACGCAGGGGCTAGGAGGAACCATGGGAGGTTGGGAGGCATTGTCGGACACTGTTGAGGTTGGGGGCACTGTGGGGAGCTTAAGGTTCTGCAGCAGGCTGGGGGCGGGGGACTAGGGCTTTCAGGCGGCCTAGGGGCCCTGTGGGAACTGGTATGCAATGTAGGAGATAGGAGGCACTGTGGGACACTATTGAAAGTTGAAGGCACTATGGGGGCTGCAGGTTTGCAGCAGGCTCGGGGGGCATTTTTGGAGGCACTGTGGGGACTGAGGGCACTCAGGGGACCTAGGGGAACAGCGGGGGGGTTGCAGTGCACTGCGGGCAATTATGGGAGGTTGAGGGCACTATGGGAGCTGAGAGGAACTGTGGTAGGTTAGGACAATTGCTGTAGAGGATGAGGTTTCCAGATGGGGTAGGGACACTGCTGGAGACTGAAGGGCTTTGCACGGACTAGGAGGAGGTTGGAAGGCACTGTGAGACACTGTTGGATGTTGGGAGCACTGTGGAGGGCTTAAGGCTCTGCAGCATGCTAGGGGCATGGTGGGAGCTCGGGCTTTCAGGTGGCCTAGGAGTTCTGTGGGATAATGAAATGCACTGCAGGAGATAGTAGGCACTGTGGGATGTTAGGAGACACTGTGGGACACTGTTGAAGGTTGGAGGCAGTATGGGGGGCTGGAGGCTTGCAGCAGGCTGGGGGCACTGTGGGAGGTTGGAGGACACTGTGTGGGCTGAGGGCTCTCAGAGGACCTAGGGGCACAGAGGGTGATTTGCAAGGCACTGTGGGCAATTATGGGAAGTTGAAGGCACTGTGGGAGGTGAGAGGAACTGTGCCGAGTTAGGGCATTTGCGGCAGGGTGGAGGCCCAGGAGGAGGAAGTGTGGTTGAGAACTACTTTATCTGCTATTATCTGCTACTGCTTTATCTCATTTGACCAATGTTTACACACACATGTCAGAAGGTATTTTTTTTTTTACAGCAGCAGC